>LRSR01006083.1:0-13617 GCA_001579985.1 Hypsibius dujardini | reverse complement strand
CCCGCCTCCGGGAAAAGTCCTTACCCCTCTGCATATTATGATGTCAAACAAAATTTAATGCTCCTTTTGTGAACTGAATGTATACACTTCCCATAAACCTAAATGGCCCTGTAACTAGACTAAAGACTAGTGCAAAAGTGCCCAAAAACCTTCCCTCCCTCTCCTGTCTGGAGGCGGGGGGGGAGGGGTTATGGCACTACGACTGCACAAACACAGTGTGGGATACTAACATGAACTACAAACGTCAGCTGTATCTCTCGTGCGTCTGAGGTTGCTCGGATCGGGAGGATATTCGGACGGGCAGATATATCGGCCTACATGAAGGCGGGTGACATTTTTTCACCTGCTGTTCCCGTAATTCTCCTAAGTCCCGCTGCAAACTAACGTTGCTTCGTTTCATATTGTATATTGTATACACACAATTATTAGCGATACAGTCGTCAATTGCACAGGCATTCCATTTATATTGATCCTGGCAATATGGTTCGTATTTTTAGTTCCGCGCTTATTAAACGACGAAGTAGTCGATGCAGCTGTGCTTTGACTGTCCTTCGATGTAGTGTTTTGTTGTTGTTTTGTCCGGGTGACTGTCTGGACGTGGAACTTCTCATCTACGGCCTGTGGCCGCCGATCCTGCTGCAGTCGATCCCGTTGTCCGGGCCGGGGTTTGATGTCGCAATCGCAGAGGTAAACCGGGACTTGGCCGGGGTGATGAAGATGCAGAGGAGGTATATTTCGGGACCAGAGGTTGTCGTGTGTGACGATACGGGGGCATATTTCGACCAAATTTCTCGTCATTTTTACGGTTATCGGAAGAATAGTACCGATGCATTACTGATTTTGGTCCATCTAGGTATGGTCACGACCATAGAACATGACCAACTGAGCACATATGTTGTAATTGGCACTAATAAGTAGTATGCTAACCAATTACTATATTTCAGGTTGCGATGATACAACTATTTTTGCTCAACTGGGGAGAGGTACCACCTGTCTATGTCCGTCTGTTTTCTTTCTGTGACTGTGTCTGTGTCTGTGTCTGTGTCTGTGTCTGTGTCTGTGTGTCTGTGTCTGTGTTTGTGTCTGTGTCTGTGTTTGCGGCTGTGTCTTGGTTGTGTATATGCCTTTATCTGTTTGTGTCATGTCATATCATTTCACGAAATAGAAAATGATCTTTTGCAGAATGGAATATTCTTGCTATTTCTGGGTAGGAAATTACTTTTTCTTTATTCGAAAAACAATAGCTCGAACACGTAGAATTTCAACTGCTCTGTTCCTTACAGTGGAGCCACATTTTCTAACCTCCGAGACAGGACACTCTTTCCGACCACCCTTGCGACGGGACCCTTTCAGTTTGAACTCTACTCAATTATGTTCCGCAAGGTGTGCGAGACCTTCAACTGGACCAACGTGGGTTTGGCCTACGACTTATCGAGGACGCTGCCGTTTCCCCTAAAAGTCTATCAAACATTGATGTCAAGTGCAAGCGTGCGTACCGGGCAAATTCAATTACAACTCTTCCCAATACCCGCGGCAGCAAACCTCACCGAGCTTCTCCAAAAAGTCACGCTGGTTTCTCGAGGTTCGCATACAGTAATGGACCAACAAAAGAATGACGTATGACAACGTCAAACGCGTTTTGCATTAATAGCGAAATATGACAACGTAAAAAATCGTTGACGTAGTAAATGTGGATCGATTAATTCGTCATGTTCTTTTTAGTTGTTTTCATGGCAGGAACGCCCGTTCTGATTCGAAGGCTTATGGTGAGATTCTCTTAAAATATTTTGTTCGTAATGTTTTATGCGATGAAATGTGTTTCAGATGGAAGCTTTGAAGCAGAACAAAACCACCCCTGAATACGTAAGGTCAACTTGAAATTATAACGGTGTCAGCGTGCGTCTAGGCCGAAATACTAAAAAACTTCATATACATTCCGATAATTAAATAATTCGACCAGCGTTCGGTTTGGTTTGGTTCGGTCAGCACTAGTACATGATTAGAGTTTTAGAATTTGATTCTTGTGACAAAACAGGTTTGGATTAGTGTGGATTTACCGGAACAAACCATCGGCCCGATCACGTGGTTTCAAAATGATACTGATGACCAGGTACGGTAGGCATTTTGGGGAGAGACTAGAAATATTTGCGGAATACGTAAAAGCCTACTTTTCCGTTTACGTTGTATTCAGGTAGCATTTCGAGCGTTTGCTCCGCTTAAGCAAATGATAACATGCTTTGATCACGACCCAGCAGCAAATCGATTGCTCAAGGAGGAGATCCGTTTGAAAGCACAGGAGAACTATGGTTACAAATACCCGCTTGGTCGAGCGGTAAGAACGCGACATCAATTTTGGACTGGGGGTTTTCCATTTTTTAATCAAACTCAAGGTAAATTGCATTATGTATTGGTGCGATTCCCTTGCAGCCCAGTGAATTCGCCACATCAAGTTATGCGACCATAAAAATGTTGGCAAATGTAAGTTCAGCAATCGGTTGACCTGGCGTTCTGTGTGTCTGTGTTTGTCTGTGTTTGTCTGTGTGTCTGTGTGTCTGTATGCCTGTCTGCCTGTGTGTCTGTCTGTGTGTCTGTGTGTCTGTTTATTTCTCTGCCTGCCTCTCTGCCTGCCTCTCTCGTTGTGTGTCTATGTGACACGGTATCTGACTACATATCCATACTAATGTAACTCTACTTGCTGTTCTTAGGTCATTCACCAATCCATTCAAGGAGGTGTTGACTTCTACAACGGTCGTCTATTCACGCAGCAATTCCTCAACCGGTCCCACTCCGCGGGACCCATCGGTGACCTCTATATTGATGCTGACGGGGAACGACAGAATAAGATTTGTCTGATGAAGTTCGACAGTTCAACAGGAAAATTCGCGGTAAGCAATAATAACGACTGAAAATTTAATGAAGTTTCTTCAAACCCATTGGGATCAATTGAAAAAATATGCGATTTAACTTTTCGTGCTCGCAATTGGCCTTCAGAGAACAATGTTCTACGACTATACTCAGAGCAGCCTGCAAGAGATACCCGATGATCCAATTCAGTGGAACACCACGGACAACAAACCCCCTAGAGACACTCCAAGATGTGGGTTCCTTGGTGATGCTTTCCCCTGCGTGACAGATTCAAGTGAGTAGTTCCTGGTTGTCCATACCCGAGTGCGTTTTCCTTTCATTTACTGTCGGGTTTTCATTGTCATAGCGACGGTTATTGTTGCGGGTGTGACGTCAGCACTAACAGTGTTTGCATTGTTGTTCGGATGCATTCTGCGGTGAGACAAACCAATACCTTTTTTATCTGCCTTTGTGTGTGTGTGTGTGTGTCTGTGTGTGTCTGTGTGTGTCTGTGTGTCTGTGTGTGTGTCTGTGTCTGTGTGTGTGTGTCTGTGTCTCTGTCTCTGTCTCTGTCTCTGTCTGTGTCTGTGTCTCTGTTTGTGTGAGTGTCTGTGTCTGTATGAGTGCCTATGTCTGCGTTCATGTTTATGCATGTGTATACGTAGGCAGCATTGTCTGTCTGTGATTTGTTTGCGTGTTCGGTAGTACTACCGTAGATCGACCCCAGTGTATAGATTTATCAAGCTTGTTGTTGTAAATGTGCTGACATCTCTTCCGCACAGGATTAGCATTCTATTCTGTTTTAGGGATTTGATGAGGCGCACTCATCTGGCGCATTCTGAGCATGGCGTCTGGTGGCGGCTTGAAAACTCCCCATTTGTTTCGAAATCTCACCACGCGTGATATCATGCATTGCATAAAGCGTGCGTGTGATCGTAAAGTTGTTTTCATCCTGGTCGATCGTCCTGACTGCCTTGATTGCCAGAAATATGGTACCTGCCTTACAATGGTCTATTCATTCTAATTACCAGTAAATCAATACGCGAGTACGCCAGAGAGGAAGCATCAAGCATCGGTTAGCTAAAACAACTGTGAGCCTGACCATTGACCTGAGCGCGAGCAAGCAAAGCGAGCCGCCGTGAAGGGGATGGGTTTCAATGGCAACATCTGTAGATTGGGTTTTTTATCGGTTTTGATGGATTTTAAATGGCGCCACTGGCGATGGGTTTTGAATGGCATCTCTGATTCAGATCTCCATGAGTGATGGAGCACCGAGCATGGATGAGCAAGCGAGCCTTCGCGCGTTGACCCATCACTCATGGGTTTAAGGCCACAAGAGAATGGTTGCGCTAATTCCGCTACCTAGTGAATCGATCAAGCAATCAATCGGCTTCTCGACCAGGGCAAATGACCAATCAAAACGCTTTTGTTCCGCCCTCTGTTTTCTGATCAAAATTCAGCTGATGCCAGTCGATTCATAAAATTATTTTGGTCCAGAAGTGCCTAAAGTTTACAAAATCTGATACTGTCCTTAAAGCCATATTTTACCGAACATCTTACCAGCAAACAAATAACCCACTTTATACAATCAACCATCGCATCAATGAATCATTGTATCGGCGAACGATCGAACCATCATAATGAAATACTACTCCTACCATCGCACCATACAACCATCGGAAGAAAACCTTTCACACCGTTACGGAATAAAACATCGTTCCGTCTGACCAATGACACATAGTACACGACCAATCATTGCAACATCAAACGATCGAACAGTCATGATATCACTCGAAAACTTTCGAACCATCGTACTATAGAACTGGCATACCAGTAACCTATGGTACCCAATACCATTGATACACCTTTGAAGTCTTACTACCGTCATACCAATGAGGCATTAGTATACCATCTTATCATGGGGACCAAGAACACATCGAACACATCGAACCATCGTGCCATTGAGCCCTTAGGATCAGCGTAATATTGAATCGCCGTACCAAATGACCCATCCGAATCCACCCAACCATCGTACCAAAACCTCATCGAACCATTGTCCCAAGGAACCCTTCTAGCTATCATACCATATAACCACCGTACTAACAAACTAAGTACCATAGAACCTCCGCAAGAACGTACCCAGCCAAACCGTCGTACTAATGGGAACCGTCTGACATTTGAACCGTCCCAACCGTGAGATCAGAGTATTTTCGAACCGTTGTACGAAATGGACTATTCAGCCATCCAACCGTCGCACCAAAATGCTTTTCGAACCATCGTCACAATAGATCCTTCCAGCCATCGTTCCATTGTACCTTCGTGCCAATAAACCCTTTCAAACGGATGTACCAATGATCAAGCCGAATCATCACACCATCCTGCCAAGAAACCCTTTGGACTATCCTAACACCAATGAGCCATCCGAACCATCGAACCGTCGTGCCAGGAACCCATCAAACCATCGAGCTATCATACCAGTGAAACCTTCGAACACCATACCATGAAACCATCATACACAGGAACCTTTCAACAGCCAAACTCAAGACATACCAGCAACACTATATCGTACTTGGGCTTCTTATTTGACCCATATACTTGATCTCTGTTAGCTATTGTCCTTAATGTCTTTCACGTAGAATCGTGACACTTGTAAAATCATTGCAATTACGCAGGTATGCTCATGGTATGCCCAGGAGCGGGAGATGGACCCATCTGGTCCTCTTTTCATCTTCTCAACCTCCAGCAATAAGTCGTTCCATCGCATTAACTATCAGACCTACAAATAAAGTGACCGTACAGTCCGCTGTTTGTGTGTGTGTAAGTGGAGAGGGGAAGGTCTCAATCCTAATTTCGAGTATTAATAAAGCACCCGTCGTCGTTACAATCGATATTCCTGAGATTCATCTAATTGCATTGCTTCAAATCCATTAACATCATCCGGATGGAAACCTGTAATTTTCATATCCTGCCGCTCTTCAAACTGGGATTCGCTCCCGTATACGTACTTACAAGCTAAACCCTCAAAGGAAAAAGACAGGCAGTATCTAAGGGCAGCAAATCAAACAAGACTTTAATTTTCTCGTAGAACGCCATTTCGGTATGAAATATTTCTGCCCGATGACCTTTTGGTTATTTTATATAGTTTTTGCCTCTGTTAGATCACAAAATTAATCACAGAATGCAACATGCTGTGTTATTCTCTAAACTTTTTCATCCATCCCCTAATTATCTTTACTGTTGGTCAGATAGTAAACTGGGTTGAAGGTCTGGAGGTTGTGCTGCTGGTTTATGGAATCTGGTCGCCGGGCCTGCTGCAGTCCATCCCACTGTCTGGTCCGGGTTTCGACGTCGCCCTTGAGGAAGTCAATTCTGTGTATTCTAACAACAAAACCTTCCAAATGCGGCGTGTCTATATTTCCAGCAAAGAGGTCGCCGGTTGTGGCGACACGGGAGCCTATTTTGATCAGATTTCCGACTACTATTACCGCTCTACCGGGAACTGCAGTCCGTGTCTGTATATTCTCGTCAATCTGGGTTAGTTACATAATTGGGATTTTGAGTTGCCGATCTTACAATATTTGGTCAAAGGGAAAGGTCTCAATAACGAATTTTCAATGTTTCGGCAAACAGGATGTGGTGATCCACCAATGTTTGCTCAGCTGGGCAGAGGTGAGTTCGTCTCCGCTAATAAACTCGTTCGAACAGTTAAATAAGTTGTCCTGGTCGACCGGTGAACTGCTTTACTTTTCGCCTTCAATTGGGTTTAACTCTTTAAATATTACTGTAAAGTCCCGACCCATCCGTGGTACTTTCTGGACCCTCAGTAAATCAAACCCGGTGGGCCAAAACAACTGTTACGCTTCAATCGATCAATCAAACGCTTGTTTCTCCCCAAATTGCTGGGAGAAAATTTCGGAAGTGTGAAAATATAGCGATTAGCGATTACGACGGCGCATTTTTTTTAAAAATGTTATAGAAAACGCAAAAAAACGAGCACAAATCAATGAATCGATCGCAGAACAGAAGGATGAAAACTGTAACTGTGAACTGCGTTCGCAATCAATCGACATGTGCGGTCTTGTGGTTCGCACATCTTTCCCATCAATCAAAACGGTCGCTTTTTATTGTGCGATGACGTAGGCACGACGAATGGGTCGGGACTGTACAGTAGCTGACCCTTCATTAAACCTTTACCCAGCGAACTAAAATAAAAATGTCTTGCGTGCAGTTCCAGTTGTCTTCCACCTCTAAACATTAAACCTTAAAACCACTAAATATTACTCAAGAAAAGGATGTGGAAAGGACACGGTACAAATAAAGAGGGAAAAACTTGGAACAAAATCAATTAAAGAAAATTGTTGTTTTATGACTTCGAAGTACAAACAAACGACCTCTTGATTTTTGGCTATATCGTTGAATACCGAGACTTCTTATCATTTTCCTAGAGTGGAGCATGCTTGCAATATCTGCGTAAGTCTGCAGCTGCGATGAACTCTTCAATAGAAGTCGCTGAATTGTTTGGGGAACATTTTTGTCGTTCTTGTCTCGTCATGAAACCATATTCCTTCATTGGTTCGCCACAGCGGTACGGCATCCTTCAACATACGAAATCGGCTCCTCTACCCGACCACCATCTCCACCTGCCCGTTCCAATACCGGCCGTATATGGTCATGTTTCGAAAGCTTTGCGACCTTTTCAACTGGCGAACCGTCGCGTACGTGTACGACACGTCCAGAACGCTGCCGTTTCCTCTCCAACTCTACGACCTTTTCACGTCGTTCATCCGCCTCAACGCCACCGATATCCGCCTGCAACTCTTCCCCATCCCCGTCGCACCGAGTGACGTCATAATTGACGAAAGTCTCCGGAAGATTCTCCAGGTCTCCCGAAGTATATCGGCTTACATGTTTCGCATTTATAAACAGATCCTTCTTTTAAAAAATGCAGCACATGCTTCAAATTATTTTTTGTGACATTGGTTTGTAGTCATATTTCTATCGGGAACGCCTGTGCTGATACGGCAAATTATGGTACGTCATTTTGACCTTTCACGATGCACTAGATTGGTTGAAAGATTCAAAGGTGCGCGATATGACGTGAAAGGGTGACCGATTTTGCCTGAAATTCTGTTCGTAGGTCGAGGCCTTCAAGCAAAATAAAACTTCAGGCGAATATGTAAGTTCAAGGAAAAGGGGAAATTAAAAACATGTATTTAAAGAGGCCTACGCCAGGGATTGTCATTAAATTCAGGTGTGGATAACGGTAGACCTGCCGGAGCAGGCGGTCGGCCCGGTCATCTATTACAGGAACGATTCCAATGACGAGGTAATAAAGGCAAACGACTCAACGTTTCGCGCGTACAAAACATTTATTGGTATATGACCAATAGTTTTTAATATGGTCCGGTAAACAATATCATTGTCTGCACTCGACACTGTATAGATGTTTTGCGGTCATTAGATAGCCCTCCAAGCGTTCCCGTTTCTTCTACAACTGATGCTGTGTTACGATCGGAACGCCGATGCGGACCGGCAACTGAAGAGCCACTTCAAACGGAAGGCTGAAGCTTTCTATGGGTATAAGTATCCCGAAAATAGACAGGTGACTATTGATGCCCTTGAACTCAGTCCTTGGTATAGTGGATAGTTCATGTTGAAGATTAGTTACATTCTCAGACACTGAGAGCAACATAACATCTGAGTCTACAACCAAGGCTCGTCTAGAGTCCTGGCAAGGGTGAAGACTCAAACATTTTTCCCATAATTAATTCGATACTTGCACGTTTTCTCAAATCTTCGAGGATGTTTGTACTTGAAACTCCAAAAACTAAGCCCCTCAATGTCCCACAAGTAAAACCTTACCGGAAGCGAAACCCTTTATGGCAGGATCAGGATTGGGTCAAAGGTCAAAAGAACTTCCGACCTAAACGAGCTTCTGGAGTGTGAAAATCTCATTTCCAGGGCCTCCATTTGACTTCAAAACATTTTCAAAGGCTTGTGTGGGTCTGGAGGTCTGATTTACAGACAAATTCAAAAGATTCAAAAAAATTTCAGTTTTTCCATCGAATTCGAGGATTCTTGGGGTCCAGTATAAGTTCGCTATTAACGAATGCAAAGAGCTCATTCAAAATATTAAAGAATGGTCCTAATGAGATGGACAAACTGACGTTTTGAGAATGTTTTGAAATCCGGGGAGCCTAGAAATCAGACCACAGTTCCAGACAAAGTTCAAAGTGATCAAAAAAAAAGCCAAATTTTGAAAAAATTTGTTTTACCCCAAGCTCTACCATGAGGGGTTCTGGTCCCGACTTGTACAGACCCTACCGATGAACAAGACCCTGCCTGCAGCATAAACGATTCGGGTTCGTGCTCTTTTCAGCCTACAGAATTCACGACTTCCAGCTACATCATTGTGAAAATGATTGCGGACGTAAGCACAGCACACGAATTGCAGAGGTTGATTTCGATCGTGCGCAGGTCAGACGTGTTATCGTTTTAGATTCTCAACAGAAGCATCGTGCAAGGGTTCGACTATTTCGACGGTCAAATACTCGCTCAGCATTTCCTCAATTACTCTTACGATGCCGGACCAATCGGGGGAATTTATGTCGATAGTTACGGTGAAAGGCAAACTAAGATATGCCTTTCGACTTTCAACGAGACTGAAAGATTCTTCCAGGTACGTTACGAATATAGCCGCAAAAATTGATACTGAATTAGACTAATTGTTCTTATGTTCGTATTGTAGAGAGCAGTGTTCCATTCTCATACTCAAGAGAGCCTTCAACTGATTCCGGAGGTGCCGTTGCAGTGGAGAACAGCAGATAATCAACCACCGCCGGATACGCCATTTTGCGGGTTTCGAGGCGACGACCAACGATGTGGTCCGATCTCAAGTATATAACGCGGCACTTTATGTCATCAGAGTCGTTTCTTTAGCATCCCTTCATTTCAGTTAACACAATTGTTGGAGCGTCAGCCTCGGCTGGATTACTCCTAATGGCTTGTGTGCTGGGCCTTTCCATGCGGTAAGTTTCCATGCACGCAGGCAGGCAGGCAGAGGAAAAAACACTCATGTAGGAAGGCAGACAGTCCGGCAGGCTGGCCTACAGACAAGCAGACAGAGAGGAAGACAAGCATGAACGAAGGCATGCATGCATACAGACAGACAGACAGGCAGACAGACACACAGACACACAGACACACAGACACACAGACACACAGACACGCAGACTCAGACAGACAGACAGACAGACAGACAGATAGATAGACAGACAGATAGACAGACAGACACACTGACACATTGACACTTCGAATGACAAAAAACCTGATTTGATATTTCTCCAGATGTCTACATAGAAGTGACACCTTCAGTCATCTAGATCAATGGTGGCTTCTGAACGAGAGTTGCCTCGGTGTGCGCACCCACTCTAACATGTGGTAGCGCTGAGCTTGACTACCGCGGTGTTCGAGTACCTTTCGCAGATTGGAGCGCTACAACGCGTGGAGGACACTGCGTGGGTGTTAATATACACAAATATTGTTCGTTTTTGCCCCCCCGGATTTTTTTACCGATTTTTCAAGCGACACAGCCGATTGTCACACATTGGAAAATCCAATACATGTCTGCAATTCTGCATATGGTCTTGACCTAAATACAGATAATCGCACTATATCACATGCAAATTATTGCGGTAAATCTTTCAGAGAAGTGCATCTAAATTTTAATTGAATTATGTTTTTTAAATGCCATGGAACTAAATTTTAACTGAATTATATTTTTAAATGCCATGGAACCGCGTATACATTACACTGGGACGTTCAACATTCGGTGATCCTTTTGATCCATGTGCGTGCTGGTCTTTTTCTTTATACCTGTATCAGTCATAAATGAAACGCCACTGTAACAAGACTTACGTCACAATCGATATGTCTGTTATCACGCTCATTGGTGGCAAGTACCTATACACTGTTCTAGGGATTCTTTTAATTCTCTCGAGAAACCGGAAATTTCGCAGTCTATCACTTGGGGGCTTCGGCGTTCGTATGTGCGATTTGGGCAGATGGGATGACGCAGGTGCGTGCAGTTTTCCCTCGCTCACAAAAGCCTTCATAATAGTGACGTAGGCACCCCGACAATTCGTACCCAAACAAGTCGTATACCGACAAATCGTACCTCTGAATTTGCATCGAGGTACATTTCGTACCAAGACATGTGGCATACCCCGATTGAGGCGACCCATTCTCCCTTCGAGAAGCCGAAAGTCCTGTTGACCTTACGATACACGAGAATTACGAGTATTGCTTTTAGGAATTATTACTTGCACAACAAATCCGAAGCCGAGACAGCAAGAGGATGAAAAGTAGGCTGAAAGTTAGAATGAAAGCGAGAAGTCGAGTCTCGGACTGAGTTTCGAAAACTCATCCTTATCGCATAGACATTGCTACATTTTAAACAAACGCATTTTTCAAATCGACACAGAAAAATCATTCGCACGAGACAAGAACGAGGACTACCACAGTTACTAATACATTTGAGCAAAAGAAGAAAAATGAGAATCGACTTATTTATATATAATATATAATGTAATCGAAATATAAAGCGGCAAATCACATCAGCAAATACGAACGTCACACGACAATTTGCTCTTATAGACAAACGGTGTTGAACAACAATTCGTATCCCAATTATTCACTTACAGACATTTGGTTCTGTACTTTTTGATGTTAAAGCTTTTCGCTCTGAGTCACCAGCAAAATGTCTGAATGGCTTTTCGTAAGGCGCACGTCAGACTCGAGTGTGTGGCAGGAGTTTCTGTAGCGACTTCCAAGTATCTTTCATTGTCTGAATGTCTGAATGCGATAGCGAACAAAAATGATTGCGGGATGAAGTATTATTGACGGGAATGAGGTTACAATATGAAATGTAGAGAACCAAATGGGTTTCTGAAGAGATGCGACGGGTTCGTTGAAAGAGATGCTACTGATGGGTTCGCTGGAAGAGATGCAACTGAACGTAGGAGTCACAGAAAGTGGCGAAAGACTACTCCAAGTGAGAGTCCATTTACAATCGTTTAGGATGATGAGACTGAAGTTGTAGGCCGTATGGAACAGTGATGAACGCCAGGCAGAGTGACCCAACCGCGTCACAGCTCTCAAGACCCAGCAAGTCCATCCAAATCCGGTATTGCGACAATACGCCCCACACATTTTGACTTTTTAACGCACATCGAACTATAATCTTACCAAGAGTTCAGAAAACATTACGTACTCAAAATTATTCGGCCAAGTGTGCCTGAACGCTTAACCGTAAAAGATGTTTTCCTCGTGGGCATTGTTTTCGGTGGACAGAGTACCAGTTGTCATCGTGAACCAATTATACCTCTGTACGGATTATTTGAGTTGAATTGTCTTGGTACGATTCGTCACCTGATACGAAATGTCTATGATTACGATATATACCCGAGTAGGAATTGAGAGGTACGAATTGTCTGGCTGCTCCTTGCCTGGGTACGCTCGGTCCGCACATTGCGAGGTAGTAATACAGATAGTCTTCCTAATGCAAAAGACCAAACCCTGCGTGACAAAGATCGCATTAAGCAACTACTTTTTTATTTCTGAAGTTCACTTTCATCCCTCTGAATTTTTCGTACAATACACGCATGGAGATTAATTTTTTCCAATAGGTTACAATTCCGCTGCAGCAATATTTCTTTCAGTGGAAGATGCAATGCAGCGTAGCTGTCTGAAATTTTTCATCAATCCCCTGATCATCTTTACTGTTGGTCAGGTAGTTAACTGGGTTCAAGGTCTGGAGGTTGTGCTGCTGGTTTACGGAATCTGGTCGCCGGGCCTGCTGCAGTCCATCCCACTGTCCGGTCCGGGCTTCGACGTCGCTCTGGAGGAAGTCAATTCGGTGTATTCTAACAACAAAACCTTCCAAATGCGGCGTGTCTATATTTCCAGCACAGAGGTCGCCGGTTGTAGTGACACGGGAGCCTATTTCGATCACATTTCTGATTACTATTACCGCGCCACAGGGAACTGCAGTCAGTGTCTGTATATTCTCGTCAACCTTGGTTAGTTATATAATTCGGTTATTGTGCGCCTCATCCGATATCTCATATCTCATAGAACTGCGAGATTTTAACGGGGAACTATGCCGCTTTAATTATTTGTTGATATTCTTCACACAGGTTGTGGGGACCCGCCGATGTTTGCTCAGTTGGGCAGAGGTATGCCGTACAACACATTTCATCTACCGTATTAGCAATGTAGCTTTTGAACCGTTTTTGCTCTCAAAGTAGGCCAAGTAGGTAGATTCCATCGTGTTTCTAACTTTCTATACGCGAGGTTATTTCATTGTTCTGAGAATGAGAATTGGAGAATGACGTGCACAACAAATAATTTGCTCTGCCGCTCTCCCCCCATACCTACCGCTTTCCCCCATAACTACCACTCTCCCCCCGTACCTACCGCTCTTCAGAAGACTTTTCACAGCCATCCTTAACTTCCAGTACATCACTTGATGTGAACAGTAACTCCTTAGTTTTGATCAGTTTAAGATGACTGACAGAAGCAGAAGCAAAGCGGGTTTTAATAGGAAAACGAACAAAGTCATGGTTGCCCACCCCCTCCTCCGCAAAAACTCCGTTAGGTCTCTGTCCCAAAGTAAGCAATTCTGCGTAATGATTGCGTCGTAAAAAGTTAGTAATACAACGAGGGCTTTAAAGTAGAAGGAGTCAGTGCTCCTGAAACTGACAAGCAATATGA
>LRSR01006082.1:0-16576 GCA_001579985.1 Hypsibius dujardini | reverse complement strand
ATTTCTCGGTCGCTTCTTCCCCTTCTTCTTATCGTACTGTTCCTGCAACAGCGCTTCTTCCTTCTCCTTCAATTCCCGTGCTAATCTGATCTTGGTTTCCTCCTCCTGGACGAAAAAACCCGAGTCAGAAATGAAAAGGAAAATATCTGCGAAGACTTCCACAAACCAGTCGTTCAAATGATAACTAAAACATGAAATTAAAAGCAATGCTTCTGTGAATTTGTTTGTTAGCTTGCTAAAAAAAACCAAAACGTTTTGTAAGTTTCGTTGCAAATTTTTAGCAACTTTAGTTTAAGTAAATGTATTAATAAGATTAATTATGAAAAAATGCCAATCAGTGATTTCGGTTCGGACGGACTTGTTTCCAACATGATCCGTCTTTCATTCGGAAAAAGCACAAACCTCTTTTCTGGATTTTGCCTGGGCATGGCACTCCTCGTCGCAGACCAACTTAAAGCCGGCCAAAACTTTCGCGCATTGATGCTGCTCTCTGATACGACCGCAGGGACACTTCAACGGACACTTTTTCTTGCAGTCCGCGGGCAGGCTGTGCGGCTGATCGGCCGGATGGCACAGGTGAGTGCACGGATGGTCGCACAACATGAGCGCCGGACACTGGACCTTGCAGGAGAACACATCGTTCTTCTCCGCCTGAGTCAGGCGAGCCACTTTGCCGCACGAGAACTTGAGCGTCATCCCGCCGCAGTGGCACTTTACACGGACAGTCTCCGGGCAGGACGGGCGATCGCCGCGATGGCAGGCGAGCACGCAGGGATGGCCGCAGGGTTTCTTAAAGGTGCAGAGGGACGAGCATTCGTCACAAGCGGAATCAAGCTGTAGCATAAAATGGCATGAGACCCTTAGCAAGCGTGACAGACAACAGTCTTAAACAGATATTCAAACAAACAGAGAGACAAAGGCATATAGGCAGAAAGACAAAACAGAAAACACATGGACAGACAGGCAGACAAGACAGGCAGACAGGCAGACAACTAAACAGAACACTACAATAGCCAGACACAGACATCCAAACATACCAGAAAGACAGACAGAGAGACTAGGCAGACAAATAAACAACCAGCCAGCCAGCCAGCCAGCCAGAGAGAGAGAGAAATAGAGATAACAAACACTCAAAAATAGAACCAATTCCACATGCCTTTTCCAAATCCTCCGGATTTTCAACTTCATGACACGGCAATTGGCAGACATGATTGCCGCATTCCAGCTTCCGCGCACAGGGCCGCCCACAACTGACCACCCTACTCTCACAGCACTTCATCGGCGTCTCATCATGCCCACCCAAACAAGGCATCCTGACCAGCTGTTCGCACGGTGGACAAGGATACTCGTGGATCTCCAAGTCGGGGCTGTTCTTTAACTCCCACGGACCGGCCGGGCGCTCCTTGTCGCTACGAACGAGGACTTCCACAGCGGAGTGACACCTAGCTTGACAGTGATGACCGCACGGCTGGAGAATGGAGCAGATTTGTGTGCATGGTGGGCAGCGCCCAAAATGGCAGCTGTGGGGTGTACGGCTGGGGTGATGGCATTCCGGTGGAATCTCACAGGCAAGATTACATTTCGGTGGTTTGGTCGATCTCTACAGGAAGCACAAAAATTTACCAAAACTGAGCTTCGAAAGACATCGGGCGCAGTCTTCGGATTATACTGCACCTGCTTTCCGCATGGAACCGCCACTTTTGTACGACCACATGCACAGAGGACTTCCACCACTTGGGTGCATGGGTAACACGGACCTGTAGCAGATTTCAAGAATATTAGGATACTGGAAGACTGATTCCATGTATGTCTGCGTGTCTGTCTGTCTGTCTGTCTGTCTGTATGTCTGCGTGTCTGTCTGTCTATCTGACAACAAACAAACCAACGGTAAAAATCTAGCTCCTACCGGCATGGCAAAGGCTGTCACATTTGTGATTGCGGCAATTCAGCACGCGACTGCAAATCTATAGGAATGAAGAGACTTTTTCAACTACTTGATTTTCATCGAAATTGATTTTGGACATTACTTCAGAAACTTTACCTGATCACAAGGTGGACAAGTGCCAGCACAGCAACGCTTGTTGCACGGATGACGGCCACAATTCCGTTGAGATTTGCATTTAGAGTCACAGGTGAAAACTTTGGAACAGGGTAGCGGTTTAGTTTTCGCTCCGCACGGACAAGTTTTTTCTGCAGGAAGAAACAAGAGCGTGTTAAGCGTGTCCAGTCCAAGATATGAAGATAAACAGACAAGTAGACAAAACGACGGCCAGTCAGTCAGACAAAAGACAGACAGACAGGCAAGCTGACAAATACACAGCCAGACAGTCAGCCAGACAGTCAGCCAGACAGTCAGCCAGACAGACAGGCAGACAGTCAGCCAGACAGTCAGCCAGACAGACACCAGACAGTCAGCCAGATAGGCAAATGGCTGAAGAAACAGTGGCGAAACAAACAGAAAAACATTAGACGTACTCATTGATTCCGTACAGGGTCCACAATCACCGGGATGGCATGGCTACAAGGAAAAGGCCCTATCCCGTATAAGAAATTCCAATGATCATCGCTTCAATGGAAAGGAAAATGTATCGTTTACCTCCTGGCAGAAATGCAGGGGGCAGACCGGTTTTTCGCAAGTATTCCCACAGGGAGAGATCTCCGCCGAGCAGTCAGTCACAGATTTGGTCTTGCCACACGGGCACGACCGCGGCAAACTAAAGATACACGGACCACAGTCTCCAGAGTGGCAGACTTTATTGCACGAATGCAGTCCACAGTCGAATTTCATCCCACAGACCCTAGGAATGCCACATTAAAGTTACATCAGCAGGTGAAAAAGGACCAACGGATCATTACCGTTGGCAATGCCAGTCACCGATACGGCATAACTGCAAAGCGGTTTCACGACCACAAGCACACTTCGTGGAGACTTTCTTCGCACACGGAGGGCACTCGCCGTCGTGGCAAGGCTCCTGACACTGATGTTTTCCACAGTTGATCGCTTTCTGGCATGTCTTCCCGCAACACCAGGACTTCCCCCCGCAACGGACCACTTTTTGTTGTTGCCCGCAGAAACATTTGACTCGACATTGTGCTGGGCAGGGTGGACATGGACCTACAAATGTTCAAGGCCTTAGGATGGTCAACTTGGTTTCTTCTATACCTTCGCCTGTCTCGTTTTCTGCCTTTCCCTTTGCCTGCCTGCTTGTCGGGAAGTCTGCCTGTCTATTTGCTTGTCTGTCTGCTTGCCTGTGCCTGTGCCTCTGTGTCTCTCTGTGTCTGTGTGTCTGTCTGCCTGTCTGTCTGTGTGTCTGCCTGCCTGCCTGCCTGTCGGTATATCTGCCTGTCTTTTGCTTGTTTTTTTGTTTGTCTGTCTGTCTATCTGTGTGTCTGTCTGTCTGTGTGTCTGTGTGTCTGTGTGTCTGTGTGTCTGTGTGTCTGTGTGTCTGTCTGTCTGTCTGTCTGTCTGTCTGTCTTTCTGTTTTTCTGTTTTTCTGTCTGCTTCTATGTCTGCCTGTTCGCCTGCCTGCCTACCTCTTTCTTTGTATGTCTACTTGTCTCCCTATAGGACTGGCTGTCTAAACGTCCATTATCCATTCACTTAGTCCTTGATCCTTACCGGGGTGACAAACTAGAACACATTTGTGAGCACATCCGCTTTTCAAAGTTTTCCCACAAAATTCGCCACAAGAGTGCGGTAATATCCACGGATCATCTGTTAAATAGTCAAACGTTATTGATTACAGCAAAATGAACGAAGGTAAAACGGCCAGCCTCTTCTTTCACCTTTCGGATCTGTGGTTTTTCCACAGTAGCAGTAATAACGTGTTGGAGCGTCACGCAATGGAAATTCAAAGCGGCATTTCGGACTGCAAAGTACGAATGAGTTGATCCAACGTGGCAGCAACTCCGACACAACCCTGGCGGAAGAACCGACACTTTCAGTGCCCAACTTTCCTTTACTTACCACCCCCAAAAACGGTCCTTCTCAGGAAAGAATTCGTCCGATAAATGCTGCGACGTTCGGATGATTCCGTCCTTCGCCCACTTTTGAATACAAGCCAGATGGAGCGAAGCACAGCAATTTGAACAGTTCCAAATCTGAAAGCGAAAGAGGCCATATAACAAGGCCGAACAAGCCTAACAAGGCGAACAAGGCCATATAATCAATGGGTGAATTAAGGGAAATTTCGTATTCCATTCCTTCCTTCCTTCCTTCCAACCAACCAACCAACCAACCAACCGACCAACCAACCGACCAACCAACCAACCAACCAACCAACCAACCAATCAACTAATCAGAAAATGAAAAATAAATCAATCTCGCACAACGCAAGGAATTTTTAAACGATATGAGACTGGTCATATGTCTATCGTTAAATTTTCACAACTCATATCACGCCAATCGTACAATCAATCGAGCAGAACTATAGCGAATTAAAACTCTAACAAACTCATCAATCAACTGATTCATCGACTAACCGACTGCCTAGAGCAAACTCATCAATCAACTGATCCATCGACTGCCTAGAGCTAACGGTAATGTGGGCCGTTTAAATTCTTTGAACTCAACAGCCAAACGGGTCAACAGCAACATGGATGTTTTATTCCAGGTAAAATTTATCTCACGCCCCTTACCGCGTCATTCTTTTTAATGGTGCTGATGCAGATCAAGCAAGTCAATGTGTTTGCCGACGTGGCATTCTCCAACAGCCGCCGGACATTTTTCCCTTCTCCGCCATCATCATCGTCATCCGCCTTGTAATTTCGCAGCATCGCCTCCAAAATCTCGGCTCGCTTCTCCTGCGGCTCCTCTTCGTCACTGCCGCTGGCGTCGCCGTAGACATCCTGCAGTTGGGCCAACTTGCGAGTGATACCCTCCTGGTTCTGCCGTGCGATTGCGTTAAAACGCTCCGCGTTAGAGTAGCCTGAAATAATTTTTTTTAAATAGAAGCCCACATCGCATTCCCCGAAGGTTTTTGCGCATGAGATTTCAGGTCTTCGCACCTTGATTGCCGGCGGCGGCAGGCGGAAGCGGCGCGGACTGCCGCAGTGCGGCACGTGGACCTGAGCGAGGGAAGGAATTTTTACTGGTTGCAGGTGCAGATGCTGCTGCTGGAACCGGAGCGGGAGGACGAAAATTATTCCACGACTGAGTGGAACGGTTAGCCATTGGGCAGACTTCACCGGTTAATTCTGTAGAAACGTAAGGCAGTGGTCAACACTTCCGAAATGGAAACTAGAAAAATGTGAAAACAAAAAGTCAGCTGCTTGCAGTTTGCTGACTCTTCCCGCAAGCACGGTTCGATCAGTCGATTAATTGATTCGCCAACATAAAAGCTTGTTCCCGCGAACAAGCATTTTGCTCCGTCACCAACTAATCAGTCGATTCATTGATTTTGTCAAAATAAAAGGCCTGTTCTCTGCAATAATTGGCTTGTTCCCGCGAACAAGCATTTTGCTCCGTCACAAGCCAATCAGTCGATTCATTGATTTTGTCGAAAAAGGCCTGTTCTCTGCAATAATTGGCTTGTTCCTGGGAATAAGCTTTTGCTCCATCACAGGCCAATTAGTCGATTAATTGATTTCGTCCAAATAAAGGCTTGTTCTCGGGAACAAGCCTTTTGATTTTGTAGGAAGGCAGAATTCTATTTCCGGTCTTGTCTTGTCCGACTTCGTTTATTTATTTATCCTTACTAATACCAGCGTTTTCTCACGTTTTCCAATACAGTTTAATATTTTAATACAGTAATGCGTTAGTGCTGTAATTTCTCTTCACTGAGTGCATCCGAACAAAGCGGCCTTGTTCGCGTCGCAAAAACCTCAGTCTGTTTGCCATGTGATTAAACCGATTGGCACGCCTTGTCATTACCAATCATTAACAACCCCCTTCCCTTCCGGCTCGGGGGACGATTACAAGCAATTACGCAAAAGTCCTTGGGTGTTGCTTCCCGTGAAGCACACCTGCTCACACGGCATTATCGAGTGGCGCACCAATTAAGCCAACCAACCGTCCCGCATCCCAGATACATGTATAATTGAATTTGTCTCAGCGTTCTCTAAGGTGCGACCCAACCGAATAATTCACAAACCCATTAGACAGTACTCTCGTGGTATACACATGTGGCCATATTACAGCGCTACCCGAATTAAGCCATTTGGTACGTATACTGCATACCTGAACGACTAAGCGAGCTAATTGGCTTAATTCAGGTAGCGCTGTAATATGGCCACGTGTACTATACACATACGTGGCCTTATTATAACACTACCCGAATAAAGCCGTTCGGCACGGTCACTATGTACCTGAACGACTAAGCGAGCTAAATGGCTTGACTCGGATAGCGCTGTAATATGGCCATGTGTACTATACACATAAGTGGCCTTATAATAACGCTACCCGAATTAAGCCATTTGTCACGGTTACTGCGTACCTGAACGACTAAGCGAGCTAAAAGGCTTGATTCGGGTAGTGCTGTAATATGGCCATGTGTGTACTAGTACATGCACTGACTTGCAGCTTTGCACCTCATCCTGCGCAAAATTGACTATCCTAGTTGAAAGTGTGCCTAAAATTAATTACTGTTATGTTAGTATTATTACATTATTATATCTAAACACACGACTGACCTTTCCACTTTACACGCGGTGGTTATTCGATTGTCAGACGGTTGTGTTCTTCTCATGAATCCCAGTTCCAATCGTGACCTTCGAAACTGCACATGGAACACTACTACCAACTCCTCCCTCTCTGAACAGACATGGCGTGCAGGGTTCAACTGCAATCAAGACCTGACCCTTACAATTCTCCCTTACCTCTTCTGCGGTCTCATAATCCCAGCGCAGTTTTTCAACCTCGTCACACTGGGACTTTTACCTAAAAAAGAGCTCTACATCCTCTATCATATTTCCCTGTCAGCGAGCTCCCTGTTAGTCGGAATATCACTTGCACTAAAGGTCCTCTTCAACGCCTTCCTCCCTCATCAGTCCGTTATATACTCCTGGCTCCTTCGGATTTCCATCGGGACCTATTATTACGCAGACTGTTCCGCCTTAATTGCCACGTTCCTCATGAGCCTCGACCGGTGGATGTTCCTGGGTTACCCTCCGTTCTATCGCGGTTGGATGACACGCCAAAAGGTGCTGCTCGGTATCGCGGGATTCGTCTGGCTGGCGTCCCTGTTCCTCGTCGCACCGGGTCTCGCCTTTTTTTGGGAGGAAATTTCAGTTTCACCAGATGCGAACAGGAATCCGTTCCATCTGGAATGGAACAGAATTGGAACAAAGTTCGGGGTTTGGTTCGTGGCGAAAGGGCCGTTCCTTTTGCCGTTCGTTTTGTTCTGTCATCAGCGAGTGCTCGTCATCGCCACGACGCATAAGTGGAAGCTCTGGCGTCGGCGGCATCGCGTCCGGGTTCCGGCGCCCGCCGGGCAGGGCCACATTCGTGCGGTCTTCGGGATTGTGTGGAGCTCTCTGGCGGCTAGTATGGCCATCATCTCGGTCGCGCTCGCGGTCAATGTTCCCTGGACGGTTTTTTTGTTCGTGGATGTCCCGCAAAATCCACTGGTGTTTAAAGCGTTTGGAATTTTATCGCTCGCGCAGCATTGCTACTCGCCGGCTGTGTACCTGCTGTGTTGGAAAGAGTACCGGGCCGTGTTACGGCGTAATTATCATCGGCTAGTCCGAACGATCCGAGGATCATAACACCGCAGCATCGTTCGCAGTACTACTTCTTATATCCTTTTCTCCATAGATTCCAGGTGATTTTGGTTGAGTTGGTTTTTTGTCTGAATGGCCTAGTCACTACTGAGACGGACCTTTTCGGACGAGTAGCCGAACGGGTGAATGGGTGAAGGGACGGCTAAACGGTCGGACAAGCGGAGGGTAAAGCGCACGGCTACCTCGAGCGACAGACCGGTGGAATAATGACGCGAGTTGACGGACGGATGAAAGCTAAATGAAAATGGATGGACGGTTGAACAGACAGACGGTTGGACGGGTGGACGGACGGTTGGACGGACGGGCGGCTGACGGCATCAGCAAGAGACCGATGGAGGATATGTTAAGGTCAAGCGGATGGTTGACTAGACGGAAGATCCGATGCGATGTCGGGTTACCGAGGGATGGCGCGATGGAGTAAAACATGGTCGTGCAGTTGGACAGATGGACGGATGGATGGATGAACGGACGGAGGGACAGATGGCTGGACGGACGGACGGACGGCTGGACGGCTGAACGGACGGCTGGATGGACGGACGGATGGCTGGACAAACGGACAGATGGCTGGACGGACTGACGAACGGCTGATGAAACCTTTGGCAGAATGTAAAAGGGATGGGTGGACGGTTAACGGCACGGAAGCTCCGACCCATTACCGATTAGCAGACGAGTGGCGGGATCGAGAACGGCGTGGTCGTGCGGTCGGACGGACGGACAGAGAGCGGCTAACCTTCCGACGGTGTTTCATAAACCCGCAGAGGCCTTCCGGCGACCTTCCGGCTGTCCTGAAATAATGGGCGCTTGAAGTATGTCGTCGGGGCGAGGAAGCTCTAATTGAGCAGTGAATCGTCTGTTCAGCCTTGAAACTTTCGGTTGACCAGGAACCGAGCAACCAACTAAAAATTTTGAATTGGCCCGAAAACGATGATCAAGGAAATTCTATGCGGAAGAATTTTTCCCCGTTTTTGTTTAGTTATTTATATGCGGTGAGAGAGTCTGAAAATAAGCCAAAGCTAGTGGGAGAAAGTATTATAACACGTGACAGGGCTCAAAGCAGGCGCCTGTAGTTCCGGTTCCAGACTTGAGCCGACGAAAACACCGTTAGCGTACAACGAGTCATAAGACACACCAATCTGCTTGAGCACTTCGTCTTGAATGGCAAGAATGGTAAGACTGTCCTTGTGAGTGAGCAATGGGCTTTCCAGAAGTCCAGCCAGAATACACCGTCTCACTTCCTGTGCTTCGTAAATCATACCAGCGGCATTTGCAATGAAGGTTCGATGATCCAAGACGGTGGGAAGTGGGTAGTTTTCAATGGTGGTGTTGGCTGAATTGGTCAATTGAACGGCCGTCGGTCTGGCGAATGTATCAGGCATCTTGAATCAAGCAAAACGATGCTTTGCTGTCGGTTCGTCATTATGCAGTAATTTGTACCCTGTAATTTTCTGCAGAGCACATTGGCTTATCTGTCTGTCTGTCTGTCTGTCTGTTTATCTTCTGTCTGTCTGTTTGTCTGTCTGTCTGTGTGTAAGTGTGTCTGTGTGTCTGTGTCTGTGTGTTTGTCTGTTTGTCTTACGGTGATAGCCCGCATGAGTGACTAGAGCTCCAGTTTATCGTTTATCAGCATTGGTTCGTTGTACCTTAATCGTGGCGCTGCTACCGTAAATATTTGCCTCGGCAGGCATAACGGCTGTTATGAGAGAGAACCCGAGGGATGCCATTCTTCCACCTTTCCACTGCAATTCGATAGCCGCCATGCTATCCACACCTATAAATCAACAACAAACTATGGTGCTATTTCTTCTATTCTATTAGTCGATTCGCTATTGTGTTAGATGTGTACTTTCATTATTTAGCTGGCCCACTGCGCTGATTTTGTCTGGAAGGTCATTCCCGAAGACTGCCAGTGCATGCTGGAGCACATAGCCGCCGCGGTCTTTCACGGACCCACCGCCTAGCTGCTTCCGGACGTGTCGCAGCGATGTGGCACTGTTTTGGCCCAAATAAGCTGTAACAAGTCGGATTTCTCCAGTGGCGTTTTTCGCGAGGTTCAGCATACGAATAGTGGCCGGAAAGAACCGCGTTAAAATAGCCTAGATGTAAATATTTATTTATCTTTGTGGACAAAATGGGAATGCAATAGACAATAACGTCCAAAGAGACAGACAGACAGACAGACAGACAGACAGTCAGACAGACAGTCATACAGACAGACAGACAGACAGACAAACAGACAAACAGACAAACAAACAAACAGACAGACAGTCATACAGAGAGTCAGTTAGTCAGACAGACAGACAGACAGACAGACAGACAGACAAACAGACAAACAGACAAACAGACAAACAAACAAACAGACAGAGAGACAGACAAACAGACAGACAGACAGACAGACAATTGTCGAGGGTACTAGATGGACAGAGGCGTATCAGTACGCCGTACCTCTTGAAAGAACAGTTTCTTCTGTTCGGCAATCCTCAAGATTTCATCGCCGTGGGCTTTGGTTAGTGTCAGTGGTTTTTCGCACAGAACATGCTTATTGTTCGCCAGCATAAGCTTCGATATTTCGTAATGGGTGGGGTTGATCGTTCCAATATACACCACATCTGAAGAAATGAGAAATAATAAAAGCCTTTCGAAATAGAAGCATTCATTGAGCAGCGAGTATTGGTCTACTTCATTCGTGCAAAGCCACTCCAAATACCCACCGACATTGGGGTCTTTCGCGAGGGCCTCATATGACGCATATGATTTGGTCGCCCCGAACCGGCAAGCGTAATCGTCCGCCCGGCTGATGTTTCTCGATGCAAAGGCGTAAACCTATCAAAAATCTTCATCGTTATCGCCGCATTGCGGGAACTTTATTCACGAATACTTTTCCCCGAGAGAGAGAGAGAGAGAGAACGTCATTTGTACCTGGTGTTCCGTCGCCGGAAGAGCGACTATCACGGCGGCAAAGTCGTTCGTAATCCGTCCGCAACCCACGAAGCCCCATCTCAACGGGGCCCCCGCCACATTCAAGGCCAAAATCTGGATGAGGATTATATATCCACACAGGCATGCGCCTGACCACGCGACAGTGATTGGCATGACTAATAAAACTAAGTAAAAACTCCTTGTAATTATAAAATAAAACGCTCTAATAAGAAGTTCTGACTGAAGCTACAAAATTTCAGTTGATTTGTGAGGCTGAATGACTTGAAAGCGACCTTCTTGATAAATATTTTTTGGGTTGAGACGATCTGACGAGCGATTTCGGTTGACCGGTGAGATGCACCTTACGGCGGGGTTCACCCTCCCTTGGCGACGGGCAACACGTCTAGAGCAAGAGATACGGTGCGAGTAACAAAATGTCTGAGACACGTGTTTTTTAGGCAAACTATTTTAATTAATCACCCACTAATGCTTTCATCCTTATACACATGTATCCATTAGAGATTCAGAAAACCAGATAAACAGTCATGCACACGTGGTCATATTATGGCGCTAACCGAGTTACGCCATTTACCTCGGTTAGTGTGTGGCTTCACAAAGAAACGAGAGAAATAGCTTAATTCAGTTAGCGCTTTAATTTGGTCACGTGTGAACTTGACAGGGTTCAATGGCTCCACCGGGCCCCTACAGTCAATCGGGGGTGCCGGAATGCCTGGACGGTCGTGGGTATGCCCCCCCGGCATTGAAGGCTCGAGACGTTTCAACACCTGGACTGCAGGACATTTTATATTATTAATACTGAGCATGATTAATCGAAAGCCGGAATTGTAATTAATTTTTTAATTATAATTCTAATTCTTAACACTGTTCGTCGCCTAAGATGCGCTCAGTTGAAAAATATCGGAATCAGTAACGTTGTCATTGTTAGTGATAAAAGTTGGGACAAGAAACCGGCTTCAGGACAGGTGCTTGCAGTTCCGGTTCCAGACTTGAGCCGACGAAAACGCCGTTAGCGTACAACGAGTCATAAGACACACCAATTTGCTTGAGCACTTCGTCTTGAATGGCAAGAATGGTGAGACTGTCCTTGTGGGTGAGCAATGGGCTTTCCAGAAGTCCAGCCAGAATGCACCGTCTCACTTCCTGTGCTTCGTAAATCATACCAGCGGCATTTGCAAGGAACGTTCGATGATCCAAGACGGTGGGAAGTGGGTAGTTTTCAATGGTGGTGTTGGCTGAATTGATAAGTTGCACAGCTGTCGGTCTAGCGAAAGTGTCGGGCATCTTGGACCAAAGAAACAGATGCATTGTTTTATGCCAGTATGTATATGTGTAACCTGTAGTTTTTAAAAGCAGTCGCTAGTCTGTTCTGTTCTGTCTGTCTGTCTGTCTGTCTGTCTGTCTGTCTGGTCTGTCTGTTTGTCTGTGATTAGACCGCCAGAACGTTAGCATGATGCTTCACGAGCCACGTCTCTTTATGGCTACCGGAGCTTAAGTCCATAATTTGAAAACATTGGTTCGTTGTACCTTAATCGTGGCGCTGCTACCGTAAATATTTGCCTCAGCAGGCATAACAGTCGTTAAAAGCGAGAATCCAAGGGAGGCCATTCGTCCATCTTTCCATTGCAATTCGATTGCCGCCGTGCTATCCACAGCTACAAATCAACATCACGTTAGAATGCTATTTTTGCTGTTCAATTAGTGATTTTGTTAGTATATAATTAGATGCGTACTTTCGTTGTTTAGTTGACCGACTGCGCTGATTTTGTCCGGGAGATCATTTCCAAGGACGGCTAGTGCATGCTGCAGCACATAACCGCTGCGATCTTTAACGGACCCACCACCCAGCTGCTTCCGGACGTGTCGCAGCGATGTGGCACTGTTTTGGCCTAGGTAGGCCGTAACCAATCGGATGTCACCGACTGCGGTTTTAGCAAAGTCTTGCATTCGAATGGTAGCCGGGAAGAACCGAGTCAGGATGGCCTAAAATATTATAAAAAACCACGAAATCTTCCTTATCGAAGTCAACCTTAGACAAGACACAGACACAGACACAGACATAGACACAGACACAGACACAGACACAGACACAGACACAGACACAGACACAGACACAGACACAGACTCAGACACAGACATATTAGATTCAGATATTGAGGTATTTAGACACTCTCTAACACAGACACGGATAAAAGAGCTGATTAAAGAAATGGACATCTTTGCAGGCGGAAACTCAGACATGGTGGCATGTTCATACCTCTTGGAAGAAAAGCTGTTTGCTTTCGGCAATCTTGAAGATTTCCGCTGCCTGAGCTCCAATCAACGTCAATGGCTTTTCGCAGAGGACATGCTTGTTATTCGCCAACATGAGCTTCGAGATCTCGTAGTGCGTTGGGTTGATCGTTCCAATGTATACCACATCTGAAGAAACGCTGCTAAATGCATTTTCTCACCAGGATAGTCTCGCCCAGTTTTTCCTTGCTCTTGTACATCTTTTGACATTGTATCACTCACCGACGTCGGGGTCTTTCGCGAGGGCTTCGTACGATCCGTAAGACTTTGCCGCACCGAAGCGGCAAGCGTAGTCGTCCGCTCGGCTGACATTTCTCGAGGCGAAAGCGAAAACCTATGCATACAGCTTGCTCGCCTATCAGCATGGAGAACATTCAAGGCACATGTGTGCTTGCAAAACTCTTACCGTATGATCCGTGTCCGGAAGCGCGTCTATCACGGCAGCAAAGTCATTCGTAATCCGTCCGCAGCCCACGAAGCCCCATCGTAGCGGAGCGGACCGGGCGTAGGTCGTCAACTGGAATAGAATCATACAGCAGAATGGAGACCATAGAAGTGTCTGCATTGCAACTTTCTGACGGATGGATCAGTTAGTTTCTGTGCCTGCCGATTAGAGGCTATGGGAGAACATACTACGGTGGTATACGAACGGAAAAGTTGCGCCAAAAATCTCTGGAAAATAGATTTTTCTGTAAATACAGTTATGCGTTGTGTAATTAACTCAATTGATGGTCGTAATTAATACGTGTTTTGTTGACCTGATTAGGTGCATTACTGCTGCGCCTCAAGGTGCAGTCAGTGTCTGTCTGATTGCGTCTGCGCGTCTGCAATAAAAAGTAGAGTATCAAACTTTCATCTAATAACGCATATTGCCTATACTAACGATAGTACCTTCAAATCTGCTAGTGCCGTTTGCCGTTTAGTTTGTCTGACCATTGTCGGACTGACGGATAGACGGACGGGCGAAAAGTCCGTGCGGAGTGCGGCGAAAGAGAGGGTCAGTCAGAGCTGGACGGACGGACGGATTGAGGGCTGGATGGACGGACGGACGGATGGACGGATGGACGGACTGACGGATGGACGGACGGACGGATTGAGGGATGGATGGACGGACGGATTGAGGGATGGATGGACGGACGGACTGACGGATGGACGGACTGACGGATGTACGGACGGACGGACTGACGGATGGATGGACGGGCGAAAAGTCCTTGCGGAGTGCGGCCGGAGAAACGGTCGGTCAAATGGAGGAACAGAGCTGGACGGACGGATGGTAACGGACGGACAAACGTGGGTTACTGATAGGAGCCGAGAAATTTTCAGATGCAAGAATGGAAAGGGACTGAAGGGTTGCTGGTGAGGGACGGAGAGACGGACAGTCATATGGAGAGAGATGAGCCGATAAGAGATACCTGAATAGTGGAGAAACTAAGAATGCGGTAAACGAAGGTCTTGCCGACGGATAAGCGGAAAGGCTGTAGGAAGTGGTCAAAGAAGCGGACGGTCAGCCGGAGAGACGAGACGGCGGAGAGGTGATCATGACGGAGGGAAGTTCGCGGGAACGGCAATCATCTTTCTCCTACGCGTCCCACTTATTAATTTAACGCTTTTTTCTTGTTTTCCGAATCTTTGCGCAAGGTACGAGACCAACTCAACCCGGCACCTACGTCCGCGGAAAAGGAGCGACTAACAAATGCCCTCTTGCGGTAGCGTAGCTTCGTAAACACAGTGTGCGTTACGGACATACGGCGGTGCGTCAGCCGACCGATACGTATGCAAAAGAAGCGTCTTTTGCTTCTGTGGTTTCGGTTTGTTTACGGCGACTTTTCCATTTTCTAACTTTTCTCTCCCCTCGATAAAGCATCTCTCTCTCTCGTCACTTATTTTCATCGCTGCATTTATTTCCTTAACTCGGATCCAGCATTGTGTTTTCCCATCGACCTGACCGGGAAGCAGAGACAAATTTATTTCAGCCGGAAAAGAATTGAACCCGAAGGAAAGGGAAGAACGGAGGGAAAATGCAGGCGGACATTGAGGATGAGTACGCGTTGACGGCGTACATCTCCCTCAAACTCGATCCTATGTAGGTGCCGCGATGAAAAGATCAATAGAAAACGGAATTTTGTTTCCCGATTGCGAAAAAGATTGTTTTGCAAATAATTGCTCGGTTTGGAAAATCTATCGGGGAAGAGGTCCCCGAAGGAAGAATTCTGTCCTGACCGAAGCTCCTGTTTTTCTTTGCAGTGTTCGTCATGATCCCAAGAAAATTGCCCTCTATATGGTGACAGCGCTGAAGAAAAATAGGGACGGGAAGGACGGAAGGGCGCTGAAGGCGTTTTGTAGGAGGAAACTGGATGATTTTGTAGAAGACAGTACGTGGAATTCCTCTAATCAAAAGTTTCGGTTTTTTATTTTGTTGTTTTGTTTTGTGTGCAGAAGAGAAATTGAACGAGTTCTGCGAGGAGTTGGGCACGGCGGTCGAGAGTAAGGGGTACCTGGAGGTGCGCGACCATCCATCGTACGCCACGCTGCTCGATCAAGAGAGTGGACCATTGGTAAGAGGAAGTGGGTCGTTGATTGATTGATTGTGGGTCTTTTCTCTGTGTGCTTTTAATCAACGTTGATTGATCGATTGAGGATCATTTCTCTGTGTGCTTATCGATTGCCGTTGATTGATCGATTACTGACCATTGCGCCTGGGCTGTTTTATTTAAATTTTTTGAAATTATGGCAAATATGAAATATTTGTAAATCTAAAGTTTATTTGGATAAAACTTAGTTTATTTATAAGGAGGGTCAGATTTTCAGCATTTCAAATAGGATTTTATCTAAGATGTCCTAATATTTAAGGTAGATTTAGTGATTTTAAATAAAAAGATGCTTTTGAATATCGATTTATATGTTTGTGACTTTAACTTAACAAAATTATTTTATTCAAAACTAAAAGCCGCGTTTTGATCCATTTGAAATATTTGTTAAATATATTTTAACACCAGTTCGATGTTCGATCGCTGAACTACTTAATTAATAATTTAACGCAAGTGTCTGAATGATTGATTGGACAATTGACTGCGTGATTATTGATTTAGGATGTTTAGCCGTTGATTGAGCGATTTACTTGTTGCAATTGATAAAAATCTCTCGTTTCCGCATCGGTCGGATAATTTATTTACAGAACTGAACGGGATTTATTTAAGTCTTTTGAATGCATTTTTTTCAGACGCCATCCAACAAGGAATACCCCAATGTCAAAGAGGACAAGCGGTATGAGAACAACCATCAGACACGGAGAAAACGATCGGGGTAAGTCTGTCTGTCTGTTTGTCTGTCTGTCTGTTTGTCTGTCTGTCTGTCTGTGTGTTTGTATGTCTGTATGTCTGTATGTCTGTGTGTCTGTATGTCTGTCTGTGTGTCTGTGTGTCTGTGTGTCTGCCTGTCTGCTTTTCTGTCTGTCTGTATGTCTGCTTGGTTGTCTGTATGCATGTTTGTATCTCTGCCTGTCTATTTGAGTGATTGACTTCCTTTCAGCATGTCTTTCGGTCTTTTTTTCTATCTGTTTATCCCAGAATGGAAGCTTTTTGTTGCCATAATTGGCAGTCATTGTTTTCTGTAAACGTAGAAGCTTCAGCGA
>LRSR01006078.1:0-20425 GCA_001579985.1 Hypsibius dujardini | reverse complement strand
TGTCTGTCTGTCTGTCTGTCTGTCTGTCTGTCTGTCTGTCTGTCTGTGTGTCTGCCTGTGTATCTGTCTGTCTATTAATCGACTCTGTCCGTTTTGTCCGTCTGTTTGTTTGTGGCTGTCTGGATGTTGGTCTGTCTGCCTACTTGTCTGCCTGCCTGTTTAACTTTCAGCAAATAATCAGTAATTATGTCTGCCTGCCGACGTGAACATCGGTTTGCGAATGCATCTACATATGATTTGACTACAGGTCCGACAGCAAATCGTACCGTAAACAACCATGAAAAATCCTCCCCCAATGCCGCAACTGTGTGAATGGTAGAGGCCGGCGCACAAAGCTGTCGTAATGGCTGCATCAACAGCTGATCCACCTCGTTTCAGAATTTCGCTGCAAAAGATGGAAAAAGAACGCGAGTCGTTACTGTATGATTGATTGATTGATGAAGAAATAAAACTACGTCATCTCAATTAATCAATCAATCAATCAGAATAGAGGGAGAAACTTGCATGATCCCATGATCACTCGCGTTATAATTCGAATTCCCTTTTAAAAATGTGAAATTAAAATAAATTTTGTATTTCGGTCTCTGACGAGTGTGGAAAATTGAATAAAGCCAATTCAAAAGAGAAAAACCACAACATCTCAAGGCAAGCGACCAATCAGCCAATTAGAACGACGCTAATGAAGTCTAAACTATTGTCGTTGGAACATTTTCCCCATTTTAGAATCAACTAAACTGACCAACTGTACAGTGCACACTCCAACACCCACATCTTAAAATTGTATTCCACTAAAAATATTTTGCCTGAAACTTCACCGGAGAAAAGCATGCTTTCAATCTGAAAATCTCTCGGGCGTGAACTAGTAATCAATCAATCAATCAATCAATATTTAACCAATCATTCAATCAATCAATCGTCTTCGCAATAATAACACGCAATCAAGTCAATCAACCGTTCACCGCCATGTTAAAATGAGCTCTTTCCCCTCCCAGTCACGAAATGACCTACTTTCCCGCCTTGGAGCATTCCGCGGCGTCAGAGGCGACAGACTGCAGCTTGTAGGTGGCTTTTACCGAGTCCGACGGGCCCGCGTTCATCTCACTCGAGCCGGGGAATTGGGCGTCCGGTGGAGCGGTGGGGATGCTGCCGAGGAATTCCTCACCATGCACGGCACGACGTGTGGTTGGCACAAGCGGATCGGGTGTGGCGGTAAAGACGGTGAAGGTACCGGTTTGCAGGTGGTGGTCAGTGGCGGTTGGGGCTGTTGCTGTTGTATTTGATTGCTGCTGCAGTGGATGTGCTGACGCAATGCCGTAGTAGGTGGCGAGGATGGTGGTGGTGACGAGCAGCAGAATCGCGAGGGAGATTGACGCTGCCATGGTCAGGCGTTTTTTTCTGCGAAAATGAAAGGCGCACTTCATAACACGCGCGCGCGACGACGACGCGACGATTCTGACAAGTGACAAGTGTGAGACGGGCGCACAGGCCTCGCCGCGCGCTGTGATTTAAATGACGTGCAAATACGAGAGTACTAGTCCCTAGTGATACAGCAGTTCATGGTATTGCGAGGGGGCTGGACACTGGAGACTTAAAGAGGGCTTAGGCACCATTCACATATTACGTAATCAAAGGAGGGTGGATGGGTGGTCTGGAACCTTGATCACTCACCAGTAAAATAGGCCCCGCCCTCCAGTATAATTTCGATTATCTGTGTAGATGGGTGGTCGAAAAAGGCCATTTTTTGATTACCTAATATGTGCATGGCCCCTTAGGCTACACCACAAGTCCCCCTTCCCCTGTTCTCTTTTTGTCCCCTGTTGACTTTAGTTTTATAAGTGCTGACCAAGGGCCCTTTAATTCATCGTAACAAATTTGATAATTATGGAAACCCAATTGTTGCTCATCTTTTAATGTAAAAACCCCGAAATTTGGACATTGGTCGAATAAAGGGTGTGGGAATAACCATGGGAGTTAAGATTAAAGTGGGTGTTTTGGTTTTTCACTCCGTACTCGCTCGGGCAATGTCCAATATTTAGGGGGGAACATTTTTTGTGGTGAGAAAATAATAAGGATTCTAAAAAAATCAATCCGCATTTTATCGAGTTCGAGGACGTTGGACAACATCCGGAAATAGAAAAGGGGAGGGGACAAAAAGGGCGAAGGGGAGGGAACAAGGAGAAGGGGAGGGAACAAGGAGAAGGGGAGGGAACTAGGAGAAGGGGAGGGAATAAAAAGGGCGCAGGGGAGGGGGACTTGTAGCCTAAGCCACAAGTCCTCCTGCTCTTCCACCTCATGATCCCCTTCCCGTTTACGTTTACCGGTGTCAATGAGTCGTTTAATATCCTTTCTTGATATTTTGAAGAATTTTTGGTGTTTCCTCATCTTAAAAACTGAAAACCTTAGGAACTGGACTTACTATCCGACGAGCGTGTAGTGAGCGAAATCCGAAACGCCCTCTTTCTGTATTAACCCTTGACAGAGGCGTAACGAGGTTTGGGAGAAAATTCCCTCAATTTTTGCGGTATACTGCAACCGGTTTATTTCTAATTAAATAGAAATGCGTTACCGCAACCTCGAATTTAATTCTGGTCCCACAATTGTGGACTATAGGGAAGTCGTTACGGCGCCTCTGACCTTGTGGTTTTTAGACAGACCACTCGCTTGACCAACGTCCGAATATCGGGATTCTCTGTCGAGAGGTTGAAGGAAGTTTGGGCTTTTCAAAACTCTCAAATTTGTAAAGATGACAATAAGGGGCATTGGTCAATACTATATCAATAAGTATGTCAATAAGTACAAGAGAGGAGAAGGGGGGAAGGGGAAGGGGAAGAGGACTTGTAGCTCAGTGTGTACCGGGGCCAAACTTTGCCCTTTAAGGCACAACGACCAATGTGCCAAAATTGCTGCAAAAGGCGCTTTTTTGAAGTAAAAACGCACAATTTTCTTTGCCAAAGCTTTACATGTTAAAGCAAACTAGAAATATTATAGGGGGCCGAACCTCATTTTGGGCAAAATGGCTCAATTCGCCCTTGAATTTGCCTAATTATTCACAGCTCAAATTCACGGCGTGGGGGGGGGGGAGCAAAATTGGGGGCATAAAGCCCGAACTAACCTGACTTTATCAAGAAGCCCAAGGGACAGCAGGTAGCGTAGAATAGATAAATATTTACAGAATAGATGGATATTTAGATGGGAGTATTACGAGTGCATTAAATGCATGGTTGATGATGGCTTATAATCTAGCCCGTCGCACCTTCAGGCGAGCGCGTCACTAACCGGTAAATGACGGAACGGCACTTTTTAGGTGTCACTGATGAGTGAGCCATTATTAATCAACAAGGCTCAATGCGGTTACCCGGGACAATCGCAACTTTCGAATTGTCACTAATTTTTCAAACTCCACCAGATGCAGCATTCATGATCTCAAAAGTGTGGCAAAACACTTGGTAACTGGAAATTGCGAGGGAAAGTGAACGGATCATAGTGTGAAAGGCAGGCGGTGGCGCCGAGAGATCGAGGAAGTATTCTAGTGGCGCGAATGGGAGGTTACCGTAACTATTGACTTTGTTGATTGATTGCTTGATCTTGTCTCACTTACAACTAGATTATATTTCCCATATACGATTTGAGAGTGGGAATCCAGAATGTCTCCGCTTTATATTTTCTTAATAGAGCTATGATTATGATGATTTTCAACATTTATTTCATCGGTGTGGCTCTGAAAATTTGTTTTATTCAGAATTTCAAAGTTGGGGTAACACTGGAGGTTTCCATTTGCCTTGATTCTCACTGTAAAACTTCATTTTTCAAAAATAAAGATTTTGACAATTTCCCTTTCAAAATGCAATTTGATATCGATTGGCAGAATCTTTTTTGGAAGTCAGGGGGCGGAGCTATGGGTAATTTCTGAAATCTCACTCCGAAGTGTCCGATCGGGCTCGAGAATGACCCATAGCTCCGCCCCCTGACCTTCAAAACAGATTCCGCCAGTGACAACTGATGTCAAATTGAATTTTAAGAGGAAAAATACCAATTTTTTTGAAATTTAACTATTTCGACTAGATGAAGCAATCAATCACTGAAGTCAATGGTTTAGCGGTTAGTGCAATAAAAGAAAATTTCGATTTTTTTCGCCTTTTTCTTATATTACGTATTTAGTTCACTATATGCGAAAAAAATTCAGGCAGACTGGCGTGTAGGCTACCGTTCCGACCCCTTGTTAATTCACAAGTTCAAATGCCACGTCATCATACAATTTTCCACTCCATACTGTAAGTTCAGTGGTTGAAAAAATACCTTGCTACAGTCAAACTTTGCCAAACCCGCCGAAAATTAAAATTTCCCAACAATTCCCATGCCGAGAGTCGTCTTTCCGAATCGAAACCCGAAAGCTTTTTTCGGGTTTCGGAATCTTTTCGGGATTTCTCGGGACCGAAAGATTTCGGGCACAAGACTGGAGCACATACAACACCTTCGCTCCGACCGCGCTTGCTGCCGCTCTGGCACACTATTTATTATTATCGGTGGTGCAGTAGGTGCTGCTGCAGGTTGTCCAGCATTGGTCATACCACGTCTTCGCGCAGTCAAGGCTTCAACAAACGATTCTCACTCAATGCGCTCTGATTAGCCTTATCCCGGAATTTAAAGAAAAATAGAACTAACGCGCGTGCGTGTATGCAATGCAGTCGTACGAAGGTCGACGGTCTGCACCCGGGAAACGTGCTTTTGCTAAGAGACCGCTTTGCTGATATGCAGGAATGTATATGGGAGGGAGGGACGATCGAACAATACTAGTAATCATCAGGAAGTAACAAGGTACAATTTTCAGGACTCCAACGTCCAGAATTTCGTTCGATTTATTTTTTGATAAATTAGGTTATTTTTGCGGGGGACGTCACAGAAGTGTTGTTGTTTGATTGTGTTAATGGTGGTTGTTTCGGTTGGTCCTCCACTTACAGAAAGTAATCAACTACGGACCCTTACATATATATACCTTAGATATACCTTAGATATACCTAGCCTTATACAAAGTTTTGTAGCGACGTCATATTGTCGTAAAAGCAAGTAAGTAATCAGTAATTCAGTAATCATTGGATAAAAGTACTTTTCGTAAAACCGACAAAAAGGTAATTTTCAAGACTTTTTTTACCAACACTACAACTGTAGTTTTGAACCAAAATTCCCCCTCATTTTGGGGCTGCATATACGAAAGAATGTACCTTGAGATGGTATGGGATCCGAGACGCCGCGGCGAAACCGACGGCGATCGTATTGGCGAGGACGACGACGTCCAGTAGTTCGACGACGAGCCCATGGTAGAAGTAGTATTGTCATCAATGCTGAAATTCGATCCGGAACTGACGACGTCGATTGTGATAGGTTTCCCATCTCGTGACTGCTCACCGCTGCTGCTGCTGCTGCTGACCAGTGTTGTTTTAGATGCGCCTTTGTCATAACGATGACCATTTGAAGTCGCCATATCTCCCTCGAGCAGCGAACGTCAACAATTTTGCCCCTCAATCAAAACACACTCAACAATTGCAGTGTATAACAGATATACAGAGTATTCCTGGGGATATGCTCTTCAGGCAGGGCAAAAATGCCGGGTTTTGTGTTTGAGCCAAAATACGAATACACACACACACACACACACACACGAGATGAGTTGATCAGGCAGGTGATGATCAAGGGGTATCTATGTACAGTACAGGTGTGTGTATACGACGTCAAGGTGAGGCGGTTAAAATACAACAAACAACTGTCCCGTTTTTGCTGACACAGACAAACCTACACAGCGTAGTACATGGGGAAGGGGACGACGAGGGCAAACAGGCTTCCGATCCTTCCTCCGGACATGGAAGTCCAACTACCAACACTGTGGTTTGTGTAAGGAACCACAATGTGTGCAGTTCTCGCTCTCTGACTGTACCACTTACTGGTATACGTAGTATGGGCCTCAAATCAGAGCGGTCTGCATGGCGACAGGACTATGCAACTATATGTGCAGTACAGTTAGGCTGACTCAGCGGAATGTAGATCCGTTTATACTTGCACCGTTTCACCGACGTACAATGGCAATCATGTGAAATAAGATTACCCGTTTTTCGTCAATATCCAATGTATATATCACAACAAATCTGGCATAGGTCAGCGTTAAATCAAAAGTTGTATCGCGTGCCTGCGGATCGGCCACCACACTTCGTGCATGACACCGGTGTGTGCCGCATTTCAGTACCAGTGAGGTATGATACTTTTTCACCGTGTACGAGTATATACAGTGTGCTTTTGTTTAAACGATAGTGGCCTCTTAGGGCGGTTAAAGCTGTGATAATGGGTATCTTAACTAATGAGTCAACAAATGAAGTGCTAGCTGTGGGATGAGCATGTGACTCAGATTAGGTCATGGGTAGGTGTGTATTTTAGATAAGCTCCTTTCACGTACACAAGAACCCGGGCTCGTCTTGGCCGGCCCACTCTTAATGGCAGTCACTATCCAATTTGGAAAGCGGGAGAGTCCCGGGTATGTTTTCTTAACTGTAGCCGACAGGAGCGCTACAGGAGGGGGGGAGTGTTTCATGGCTCTTCCCCCTCCCCCTTCCCTTCCGCCACGCGATGTCTCCCAGGAGAATCGTCGGAGATATGCCCGTGGCAGACAACTACAGTAAGACAGCATACGAGCTGGGTTCCCACTTGATTTCATCGTACATGTAAGACATTCAAGACTTGACCAACTAAGACAAAGCGTATTACCCGGCAAACATGGTGGAAAAATTACATCGGCACAAGATCCGTCGCTAAAATCCGGAAGTTATCCCAGAAGATAAATACAATAACAGAAACGCGGTCAAACAATATCGTGAACCAAAAGGATTACGCGCCGCAAAAACCATCCCAGGGAAGGAAACGCTAAAAATCGAGTGTGGTAGATCAGCTCGTTGAATTAACTCCGGCAATTCTGCCTCGCATTCTCAAAGAAGAGCTCAAAACATCGAGGTGTAAACCCTTCGAAGCAACAAAGTTTATTCCCGAAAAGCGCGAAGAATGTGTTCGAATCTAGCTGCCGCGACGCTTCTTCCGTTCGTAGTCGCGGTCGCGATCACCTGCGCCGTGGCGATCCCGGTCGGGACTTCTCCTGCGTCGCTCGGTGGTTTTCTCCCGGTCGTCCTCACCCTGTCGGATTTCATCCCTCCGGCGGTCGTCGTCCGTGCGCTTCTGACCCTTCTTGGCTTCCTTGAGGAACTTATCCAGCCCGAAGGGGTCTGCCTCGCGCTCGTCATCCCGGCCAGCGGCATTGGGATTGTGCTTCTCGAATTGGACCGGCCCGACGCGTTGGGTGGTCCGATCGACCCCGGAGAACTCCTTGTCCGGGACGAAGCGGTTGGTTTTGATGGCGGTCTCCAGGTCCGTGCCGTAGATCTCGTTGTCCGCACCCTTCGTCGGCCTGTAGATGCTCTGGCCGATATTCTTCTCCGAGCGCCAGGCCTTGTCGTAGACGTTGTACATCTCGTCATCGCCGGCCGAGAAGCCGCTGTCCATGCCTGAAAAAGAAACAACGGGGAAGAATGTGAGCGTGTTTACAATAACATCGATTACTGTTTCAGCGTGCCTGTTTTTCTCTCCCCCCCCCGTCTATCTACTGGTCTGTATGTCGTCGTCTCTTGCTGTATCTCTGTCTGATTGTCTGTCTGTCTGTTCTCTACCGGTGTGTCATCTTGACCAACGTCCGCCTGTTTTTGTCGGTGAGAGTTGGTAAGAATGACGGTTCTTGTCTTACTCCTACTGGCTCAAACCTCAATTCAACTGTCTGGTCTTTTAATCTTTGGTTTTACGTTTGCCTGTCTTCTCCCGGTCATTCCTCCGGGAAAAAACGTTCCCTCACCTTTGCTCTGATTAAACAGCCGCTGATCAAAGGCAGTGTCATCGCCCTGCACCTTGGCCGGCAAGCCAAGCGCAATTTTCTCCGAGATGTCCCGCTCCCGATCGCGCTGCAGCTTCGTCCGCTTATCCGGTGCGGCACGCTGAATATTCCGTTCGCGAGCACGCTCCTTGTGCCGTTCGTGGCGCAACTGATCGCGCCCCTCGACCGCCTCCCCAACATCCTCGTCGTCTTCGTCAGCGGTCGTCCGGATTCCAGCGCGTTCCTCGCGCGCCTTCTGCGCCAACTGCCGCAGCGTCTCCTCCTTTTTCTCCTTCTCCTTCTGCGCGAGTTTCCGTTCCAGCTGAGCGCGGGCTTCCACGGCTTCGCGAGCCTTCCGGTCGGAGATGTAGAGCGACTCTGCCAGTTTGGCAAAGTTCTCGTTGATGTGGATTTGCTGGAGGCCGCGACCGTCCGCGGCGAGCCGTTTGTCCAGGGGAATGGTGTAGCCTTTGGCGTTCTTCCAGTTGGAGATGCAGGGCGGGATTTTCCAGTCCGCTTGGTCTTGCACGCTGACCTGAAACAAAAGCGATTCGACATTAATTATCGGCACCGATTGATTGCTTGATTCGTACTAAACTGTAGAGAATACAATCTCTTATTTGATTGATTAGTTGATTGCTCAGAGTTTACATATAATTCTGTCCTGTTTGGAAGATTTTCTACCATTTGTTTCACTAATTCTTGAAAAAATTGGCATCCAGAAGGGAAATTTGGATAAATTAAAAAATGCAGATTCAAAATTAGTTATCATGAAAATCAATTGTTAATTTAAATTCCGACTAGGAATCGATTCAAATATTACATTATGAAATTCGCAATTGACGCACGAATTCTACGCTTCCACAGAAAGTCTCATTTCGACAAATTACTAAAATAAAATATAACTGGCATTCTGCTCTAAATTATCTGGTCAAAACAGACTAATTTAAATTGATTTAAAAAAATGTGGTATTTAATTATTTACTTACACGATATGGTTTAAAGGCACACGAGGCTTAATTTATACTTTATATTTTTTGTTTTTAATTTATTTTTAATTGTTCGCTTCAGGATAAATTTTTAAAGTATCTGAAAAACTACAAATAGGAGCCGAGATAAATAATATTTATTTCAAACAAATGAAATAAATTCCAAGCAAAATTGACTTCATTCGATATCAAAGATAAATTTTAAATGAGTTTATTAATTTCAATTTTATCAAACCAGTCGTTAGCGATTTTTCTGCGAAATCAAGCTGTGATTGTCAACTTTTATATTGCATATAAGCTTTCACTAAAGTTATACTTCAAAAGTCGAAAATCACGTCAACGACTCAATTTTATAGACAAAATTCCAATTTCATCTAAACTCAGCTTCCGCCACAAATAAAATTTCACATTTATTTTTGGCATCTGAAATCACTTTTAGAATTGAGATAAATGAAATTGAATTGAGTAAAATGAATCTACAAAAAGTACCTTTCGAGGCGGCGAGTGCATGACCGGAGCCGGCGGGGACGGCGGTCCCTTGGGAAGCTTTTTGTTAATTTTAAACTTGGGCGGTTCCATCGGATCTTGTTGGACCTCAACCAGCCGGATGACCCGCTGCTTGGCGCCGGAATTGAAACCGTCGCCCTGCTGTGAAGGGGTGTAGCGGATAAACTGGTCCGGTCCGAGGTTCTCCGCTCGACGCACCGGCATCGCCGCCTGGATCTTCCGCTCCACCATGCCCTGCAACGCGTTCCGCGTCTCCTCGGTCAGCTTGGCAATCTCCTCCTCGTCCGGCTTCTGTAGTTCCGGAGCGGACTCATTGCGGATGGGTTTGGGCACGAGGTCTTGGAATTTCGAGTAAATGACCTTGTCCTTATTCTTGCCTTGCCGCAGAATGGCGTCGTACTTGATGCTTCCTGTAAGAAGGGAAAAAGACGGTTAGACTGCGCCAGCTTTCAATCAACCAACCAACTGAACGCATGCTTCCTGTAGATAGGGAAAAATACGGTTAGCCTAAGTCAGCTTTCAATCAATCAACCAACCGACCTTACCACTAAACGCATCAACCTGGAAATCACGATGAGTAATCGAAAAATGCAACAAATTGATGCGATGCTGAAATATTTTTTAAAGCAAAAAGATTTCAGTATCATTTAAATATAAATTAAATTTTAAATTGAATTAAACATTAGTCATAAATCATATACACAACAGCCGGAATATAGGTTAAATTGTACAATAATTACAAGCGAAAATTAATGAACTAATTATAGATGGAACCAAAAGTAATTTAAACTGCTTTCGGTTATATAATTCATACATGTAATTTTCGGATGGAGTTCTTTTAAAACGAAAGTAAAAAGTTAATCTAAGTAATTCAAGTTGAATTTAAATGATGAACTGTTGAAACGTGATTTCAAAAGGGCATTCTGCCATAAATCAGCAAAATCACCAACTGCATGTAAATAAGAAGGCAGGAAAAAATCATTAGCAAGCTCGAGTAAATGATAAGAAAGCAGGCCGATGTTATTTGCATCGGTTGGTGAATTCCGATAAATCGTAGCGAAAACGTTGAATTAAATATTGAAATCAATCAATCAATCTATTGAATATTAGATGAATCCACGAAGGCGTAGACGTCCCATTTATTTCGAGCCAAAAATGAGGTTTAATCGTTACACCTACTCCATCAGAGCACGCAGCAATATGTTGACTGAACACTTACTTATTATAAAAAAAATCGGAAAGCCGACAGTTTATCGAATTAGACAAAGAACGTAAAGGGGGGAAATGTCACAATGAAAATGGCCAATCAACCGACGGAGCAATCAACCTAACCAAAACAACAGACTACCACTTCGCATTCAAATCAACCAATCAATCAAGCAAACTCATGTACCAGTGTCATCGACAGGAACAGCGAGCGCATTGGACTTTTCCGTCTTCTTCCGGCCCATCTCCAGCGGGTACTGCGCGATATGGATCTCCGGGAACGCCCCGCCATCGCCGAAATCCTCCGCGCTCCGCGGCACATACCCCGAACGATGGCCGTACGGCGGGACCTGTTTGAAGCGGGTCACCAGGGCTTTCTGGTCCGCCGCAGAGGTGCGTCGCTTCTCCGAATCGCGATCATGTACGGTGAGGGTGGGTGCTGGAAGCAGGCTTGTCAGTCGGGACATGGTGGAAAATGCGCAAAAATCTTTGGAAGGGCACCAAAACGACGACACAAGACAAACACGGTTGAATAATTATTGTTAAAAGTCAAATTTTGCCTGAACCAAAATGGTTGAACCGATTGAATGAGTAAAACGCATGTAGTGCGCACTGCACAGTCGCCGGAATGTGCGTTGCAAGGTCTGCGCAACGCACCGAATGTGCAGTGCGCAGGAAAAGCAAGCGGATGCAAAGTGAGTAGAAACGGCGCTTCAATTACCCGTACGAGCTTTGGTGGAACGATCTGGTTTAACTGCAGCTGCCAGACATCAACAAACAACAGTCGTTTAGTTCCCGCTTTCGCTTGGAGAAAACATTCCCGGCAGTTGAATTCTGACATCGGTTGAAAATATATTTCCGAGCTGTTTTTCATTTTCTAAAAGTATTTCAGACGAGAATTCTGCATCGGTGGACTTTTTAAACACAGTTTTTGGTGAGAATTTGCCCACAAAAATTCGTAATTTCTTTTTGGGTTTGTTCTCCGTGTTTTTTTTCTCTTCTACTTTCCTGATCTTATTTTCTGACAGGTGAAAGACTTTGTTTTGGTTATTTGTAGGTTGACTTGGTGACTGGCGTGAGTGATTCACTTTAGGCTGGGAATTTCAGTGGAGGCGCCCGCTGCTGAGGATCACCTTTTTTTGTTCCGCCCCTGAAATGCATATTAAATCGATCAAACTCCACGGATTCAAGTCGTACGGCACGGAGACGCTGATTAAGGATTTCAATCCGCAGTTCAACGCCATTACCGGTACGGTGATTGAAAATCGATGTGCCGCGGAATTTTTGCCTGAGCGTCGGCTCGTTGACCTAGCGCTTGATTGAGTGATTGACTTGTTTTTCCTGTTTGCTTAAGGCAGTCTTAATTGATTGCTTGATTGGGCTGATTGTGTGAGACTGATTTTGCCTGTAAGTTCTTCAATGTATACCCCATCAAACCAATTGCTTCCCTGCAATTAGTCTCCGGAGTTTATATGTTTGTATTTAATTACCCGGGTTCAGTGCCGTAATATTTTTACCGTGTTCTGCGGTGGTACTACTGCCGATCTTAGTGACTAGTGACTGAAAGTTTCAACCTTCACAAATCGATTGATTGATTGGTTGATAAGCGATTGGTGCTGGATTTTTGATTGTCTGATTAGTGTCGCAACATTGTCTGTGGAGTGCCTGGGGCATTTGTTAACTGCCTGACTGAAAAAATTGCCGTACGTTGTCAGTGAATTGTTCTGATACAATTTTCTCTTTCAGGTCTCAATGGCTGCGGCAAGTCAAACATCCTTGACGCGATCTGCTTCGTTCTTTGTCAGAACTCGCCGACCCAGGTGAGTTCACAAGTCCTTTCCACATCTGAAGCATTTTAATTGTATATTCCTTTGTTTCTCTGTCCATTGATAGTATATCTGCCCGTCTGTCTGTCTGTCTGTCTGTTTGTCTGTCTGTCTGTCTGTCTGTCTGTCTGTCTGTCTGTCTGTCTGTCTGTCTGTCTGGCTGTCTGTTTGTCTGCTGTCTATCTGTCTGCCTACCTAACTATCGGTCTGTTTGTCTGTCTGTTCGTCTGCCTTTCTATCTGTTCATCTGCATTTCTGTCTGTACAACTGCCTTTTTGTCGACGTATGTCTATTTCACGTTGCCTGTCTCTGCCTGATTGCTCGTTTGCCCATGTATCGAGTTGAAATTGTATCTCTCTGTTGCCGAGTAGTTTCGTGCGGATAACATGATGGACCTGGTGTACAAGAAGGGCGCCGGCGGGATTGCTTTCGCGTCAGTCAGCATCGTTTTCGACAATAAAAATAAGAATCAGAGTCCGATCAACTACAAGGAAAAGGCGACCATCGAGGTGGAGCGCCGGTTGGCGCAGGGCAAGTCCACGTACCATATCAACGGCGCCAAGGTCAACCAAAACGTCGTGCAGGATATGTTCCGGTCCATCCAGCTCAACATCCAGAGTCCGCACTTCCTCATCATGCAGGGCCGCATTACCAAAGTGCTGAACATGAAACCGGAAGAGATCTGGTGAGGCAGTTTGTGCGGGGGCAGACAACATACACAGGCAGTCATACATTAATTAATTCAGTCAGACTGTCAGTCACAGTGGCAGACACAGACATAGAGTCAGACGGATTGGGAGATAGACTTACTCACAAGTCGATACACTAGTTGACAGACAGACTGAGATTTAGCCGGCAGGCAGACATAAAGAGAGACAGACAGTTAGGTAGGCAGGAAAACGCAGACAGACAAATAGACAAGTAGACAGACACCCACAGGCACTGACAGGCAGGCAGACAAATATCGATACCCAGAGACATTCACTCAGATGGAAACTTAGAAAGGATGTTCATTGCTGTGATTTCCTTCCAGGAATATGGTGGAGGAAGGTGCCGGTACAATGGTCTACATTACCAAGCGAGACGCAACGAAACGAATTATGAGCGACAAGGAGAAGCGGGTGATGGAAACGCAAAACATCCTCCATCAAGTGATTGAGCCGAAAATTGAAACCCTTCAGAAGACCCGGCAGGAGGAGATTGAGCGCAATAAAGCCGGCCGTAACATCGAGAAGCTCCAGTACAACATCGCCGCCAAGGAAGCGTTTGACCATAAGGTAACACGTCAAAAGCTTCTCTCGCTTAATATGGAAAATTATGGTTCTTTTTCATTCAGCCAAAAATCTGTTGTGTTGGATTTTGTTGGTATTTTTGAGTAATTATGCCTTTTAGTTTCTGGGGTGAGCCGAGTCGATCTCCTTTAGTTTTAATTTATCTTTAAATCTCGTGGTGAAGTACTAAAATCTGTTAGTGTCGTTTTTGTTTTAAAGAACTAACAAAACTAACTTAAGTTACTATAATTGGTAGCTGAGTTTAGTTTTAATAATTTAATTTAAGTTCTCCAACGCGAGAAAATCTATTGATTGACTGATTCTCTGTTGCGCCTATCGGTTGTTTATTTTTTTATTTTTGTTTTAATACAAACAGATTGTTTTGGCACTTTGATTTAGTGTTTAAATCAAACCTTTAAATTTATGTAAATTGAAAATTAATTTTGATTGGCCAAAAGTGATTTGATTTTAAATCGGAATCAAAATCGTTGAATCCAAAAGGAATTAAAGTTAAATTACAAATTAATCTAAAATTTTCTTGTTGGTTAATTCAAATCACTCAAATTGAATAATATATTTTTCAGTTTATGAAAACAGCGTATAAAAATTGTTAAATTATGCAAAACGTTCTTTCGCTTATTTATTTACTTTTCCGTGACATCTTAACCGCAAAGATCCACGAAATATGTGCGATAAGATGAGACGGTTCCCGTGTATTCAAAGCAATCAATGAATCAGTCAGTGTCTGTTGATGGAGCAACCGATGCTCTAAGTGTAAGGGCATTCACTTAATTCATCAATCAATCGAGATTTCGTTCCAAAACGTCAATAAATATATATTTTCAATGTCCATTCCAGTCAAAACGGTTAATTTTAAATAAAAATTAATCCTCAGCCAAAAAGGGTTTTAATGATTTTAAAATTAATCAAAATTAATTTGATTTAGAATAAAATTCCTGTTTTGGGCATTTTAAATCATATTTTAAAGTAATCTGAGCAACACTACTTTGTTTTTGTGTTTGGCGTATTGATTGATTAATTGATTGGCTCTCTGACTGATTGGCTGAATTTTCCTTTTCCCTTTCAGATTCACGCCGAGCAGATCCGAGAAGAGCGAAAGCTGACCAAGCTGCGCATCACAGAACTGGAAACCCAACTGGCGGAGGCCGCCGAACAGCTCGCCGCTAAAGCCCAGCAGATCACCGAGCTGGAGCACGGCGACACGGACCAGAGCGCCGCGTTGAAGGTGCTGGAGGCCGCTGCCGCGGAAGCCCGGAAGAAGTGGTCCGCCATCAAGGCGGAGATCGATTCCAATCGCAGCCTCATCGAGGAGGAGGAATCAGCCATTGAGCAGTGCCGACGTGACATTGAGACCAAAAAGGTCGAGCTGGTGCAGCTGACGGAGCGACAGGCGAAGATCGGGGAAGACCTCGCAGCGGCGGAGGCAAAAAAGGGGGAGATGGAGGGACAAGTGTTGCGAGCACAGCAAGCCATGGCGGTCATCGTGACTGGCGTCGGTGGCCGCGACAATGCCGATGTGAGTGGAGGACGAGAAAATTGTCCTTCGCGATATCTGCCATTTTTTATAAAATATTTTTAAGATATTCCAAATAATCGAAAATAGGTACTTTTTAATTTTTTTACTTTATTCGGAACCAGCCAGGCTGAAATGAGTCATTGTTTTTATTTCACATTTATTTTTATTTGAAATCCCGCGATTTTCTGTAGATATTACCATTTATTTAAGCAAGTATACCGGGAACGGATACATAAAATTTACTTTTATTTTTTATTCATTATGAACCTTTTTTATTTCAAGTCCTTCTACATGTTTGTATAATACAATACATTGCACTATAAATAGAAGAGTTAATATTTCATTTAATATCAAGAAAGAAATACCGGTATTTTAATGATTTGTTTTATTAAAAAACGAAAAACTGACTTTACACAGTTGGATGATTTAGTTCCTGGCGATAACGGTTGCTCCCTTTTTTGCTTCAACAGTTTGGCTGGAAGAATCAGTGCACTGCAGCACAGGAACAGCTGAACGAGTTGGAGCTCCGGCTGAACGTCGTCCGCGGCACCTTGACCAACCACCGCAAGCAGGTCGCCACCGTCTCCCAGGAGAGCGCGTCCAAGGCGCAGTCGCACCAGAAGATGCTGCAAAACATCCAGACGCTGGAGCAAGAGATTGCCGTGCTACGGGAGAAGCATCAGAGTGTCCAGCCGGCCGAGGGGGCCGCAGGCGGCGTTGACGGGATCGCCGCCGTGCGGCAGGAACAACGCGACCTATTGGGCCGCAAGGCCCATTTGGAGAATCAAATTGGACATTTTGAGAATCAGATGCGGTCGTTGGAGGTCCCCTTCCGGAACGGCGGGCAGAACCGGGTGGATTTGAGTAGAGTGCACGGTTCAATCGCCAAGCTGTTTGTCATCAAGGAGCATGAAAAGTTTCTAACTGCTATTGACGTGAGTGGTCGCGAAAGGCGCGGCTTTTTTGTATCTGGAAGATTCGGTCTATCTCGCTGTGTCTTTCTTTATGTCTGTATTTTTGCGGGTCTGTCCTTAGCTCGTCCGTCGGTCTGTTTGTCTACTTGCCTACCTGCGTGGCGGTCTGCCTTTCTCCTTTTTTGCCGGTCTGCCTTTCCGTTTCTGTATACTTGTCCGTCTGTCTATCTGTCTGTTCTGTGTGCATCTGTATGACTATCTATTTGTCTTTCTATATCTGTCCGTCTGTCTCTCTATCTGCCTGTCTGTTTGTCTGTTTGTCTGTCTCTCTATCTGCCTGTCTGTTTGTCTGTTTATCTTTCTAAATCCCCGTGGAACAGTGTTGCCTCGTTTCAGTTTGTCCGCTTAAGTTTGTTTCTGTCAATCATGACACGTCCCTGGCCTTTGGGTGTCATCTGAACTTTTTTAATAGGGTGCTGCGGGCGGAAAGATCTACCAATTTGTCGTGGACAACGAGGAAGTGGGAAAGACCGTGCTGGATAATGTCTGTCGCCGCGTCACTTTGGCGCCCATCAGCCGTGCCAAAGGCCATCCCATGCCGGACGCGCAGTTTCGTGCTGTGCAACAGCTGGTGGGAGCCAACAAAGTCTGGCGGGCAATCGACTGCGTCACTTATGAACCGAAGTTCCGCTCCATTGCGGAATATACCTTTGGCAAGTTTATTCTTGCCTGTCTGTTTGTATGTTTGTGTATCTGTCTGTCAGACTGTCTTCGTATGGCCTGCTGTCTATCTCTTTACCCATCTGTCCCTTCTTTTGGCTGTTGGCTGTATGTTCATCTCTCTGTATGTTTATGTCTATCTGCCTGTCTGTATGTCTGTCCGTCTCTTGTCTGTCTCTCGGTAGTCGATTCTTGTATTATTGTTTGGTTTACCTCACTTGGATACGAATCAACTTGGGCATTCTTGATTCTCAGGATCCACGATTATCTGTGCGGACATTGACACGGCCAACACGGTGGCTTACGATCAAAGCGGTCGCTTTCACCGACCATATTGTGTTACGCTGGGCGGAGACACTGTCCATCCGGACGGTCTGGTGGCTGGTGGTTCAACGACATCGCGGGACAACATGCAGCTCAATCACGTCTACAAGCACCGCCAATTCGTGCAGGAGTATGATGAGCTGCGAGTGCAGCTGAACGCAAAGCAAGCCCAGCTGGCTGATCTGGAACGGACTGAGACTGAGTGCGTATACTAGCAATGCACCTGGCTACCTGCCCGTTTGTCTTGTCTATCTGTCGGTCTGTATATATCTTGTCTTTTTGTTTGTGCGGGTGTGTGACTGACTGTCTGTCTGTTTGTCGGCCTGTCTGCTTGTTCCCTTTTTTCTTACCGGCAGTTGTCATCGGCGTTTTACCAATTTTTTATTTTTGAACAGAGTTCAGCGCCTCAATGCGGATATTCATCAGCGAACCAATCAGCTGAACGTGTTGATCCATGAAGCTGAGCGGAACCAAGGTGTTCGAAATTTGTTGGATGCGGAACGGCTGAAGAAAGAAATTCGTAAGTGGACGCTGACATGTGACATGCCATTTGAATGGGACAGATGGTCAGATGGAGTGTTAACAGGCCCCATACAGGTAGACATCAAATGGGGGAGGGAAGACAGACTGTTGGATACATGAACAGATGGTCAGGCAGACAGATCGAAAGACAGAGTGAACGATAGGCAGAAAGACAGATAGACAGACAGAGACAGACAGACAGACAGACAGACAGACAGACATTCAGACAGGCAAGCAGACGAACGGACGGCCGGACGGAAATGCACACAGAAAAGTAGACAGACATGACAGGAACCCGAGGCGAATTAAGGCAGTTAGTCATACAAGCGAAAGTTTAAATTCATAGTTGTCTTTTTTCAATAGAAACTTTGGAGACGGAATTGAATGATGGAGAAGCTCGCCGGGAGGAGTTGACTGCCAAAATCAACGACCTCAAGACCAAACTGTCGGCGGAGAACGCGGTTGACTTGGAAAAGGCCGATGCGGAAAAGCACGAGGCAAAATGCCGGGAAAACGTACGGAAGCAGACGGAGGCGGTGAATAAAGTGGTCCAGCGACAGATGGAATGCCAGACCAATATCGACAACAACCTGACGGCCAGTCACACACTCACGCAAGAGATTGCGGACCATAAAAGCCGCGTGGCCGAATACGAGGCAAAGATTCTTAAGAAGCAGGAGACCCTCGCGCCGGTGGAGGTGGAGCATGATCAGGCTAGCAAGCGGTATAATGATCATCGCAGCGGGTAAGGAGACGGACTGGAAAATCAGACAGTCCATATAAAGCAACTCAGACAGACAGATAGACAGGCTGTAAGACAGACAAACAGACCGACAGATGGACAGATAGGCAATCAGACAGACGCATAGACACATGGACAGGCACTCAGACGAACAGACAGAAAGACAACTTGTTGTTCTCTAGACAGACAAGACTGACGGACATAAAAACAGGCATAGGCACTCGGGTTTCAACTTGCAGACCTGGCTTCATGTTTTTCTTCATTTGGATTTTTTATCCAGTGTTGCTCAGAAGAGCGTCCAGCTGCAGGAAGCCCACGCTGAGAAGCGTAACATGGAAAAGGACCGGACGAAGCTCAACCGAGACCTGGACAAGGCCAAATCCGATCTTGATGCGCAAAAGAATCAGCTCAAGGCGATCGAAAACAGAGTTAGTTTCCGGCTTGGTCAATAGATCATGGTATCTCATGGATGAGGTGTGTAGGTGTGAGATTGTTTTGCTGCAATTCTAGCTGAACGAGGAGCTCTTCAAGGAGCACGAGTGGTTGGGCGATGAATACACCAAACTCGGCACTCCGGAGTCCGCCTACAAGGTGGAGGAGATGAACATGGCCAAGATGAAGCAGGAATTGGAGAAATGCTTGAAACGCCGGAAGGAGTTGGACCGCGCGTTGGGCCAGGAGACGAATTGCGATTTTGAGAATATCCAGCGACAGGTTGGTTCCGTTTTAATTTCTGTCTTTTTATCTAGTGGATAGCCGACTGCAAGAACAGTCCAGTAGACAAGCATCATCAGAGGCTGACTCGCAGACGCATGATATAGATAATTAGGCAGGCATAGACTATACACCTTATACGGTCAGGCAGACAGATATCATCAATAGCGATCAGACAAACAAATACTGTACAACGAAGGCAGGCATCATATAAGGCTGACAGATAGACATCATGAAGGTCAGTCAGGAGCCAGATATAATGTAGGCAGACATCAGGGTGACAGACAGACAAGATCAACTACAGTCAGACAGAAAGACTCAGTGAAGACAGACGGACATCACTAAAGGTAGTCAGGCATGACTCTAAACGCTGAATTTTTTCAGTATGAAGAGCTGAAAGAAAAGAACCGTACCTGCCACAAGGACAAGGAACAGCTTGAGAACATCATTCAGAATCTTGACATCAAGAAACGCGACCTGATCGAGCTCGCGGTCACCGAAGTCAACAAGGTAAGGCGTATATTCACTTGTTCGTTGCGCTTGTTTTACCATTTTACCACAACTGAATGTTTATCCCATAGCACTTCGGGAAAATTTTCGAGTCACTTTTACCAAACGCCAATTGCATGTTGGAACGTGAAAAGGACAGCCATGGAAATCTGTGTGAGGCCCTTCGGATTCGCGTGGCACTTGGCAATTCCAAGACCAAGAAAGACTGGCTGTGGAAGGAATCGCTGTCGGAGCTCAGTGGTGGGCAACGGTGAGGATATTTCGGCAATCCAGACACACAGATAGACATGCAGGCAGGCAGACACACAGATATACAGACAGACACACAGACAGACACACAGGCACACATACAGACACACATACAGGCATACAGACACACAGACAGACACACAGACAGACAGAAAGACAGATAAGCAGGCAGGGAGACAGGCAGACCGTCAGATAGGCAAACGGACAAGGACTCCCATAATGATCTGGGAATAATTAAAGAAAACAGGCAACCCCTGTGAGTTTTGATTGATAGATACATCATTTACGTTATATCTGGGTATTTTTGAATCGCATAAAAAATGCCTGATTTCTTTATAGTTCCTTGGTCGCTCTTTCCCTTATCTTGGCAATGCTGAAGATGAATCCCGCGCCGGTTTACGTTTTGGACGAAATCGACGCGGCCCTGGACTTAAGCCACACCCAGAACGTGGGCAAAATGATTCGGATGCATTTCAAGCAGAGTCAGGTATGTCTGG
>LRSR01006075.1:0-15355 GCA_001579985.1 Hypsibius dujardini | reverse complement strand
CAATGCATGTAACATGTGCAGTATTGTGACTACTATCAATCAAAAGTCATTTGTTGCGTTTTACCCCCATGGCCTACCAGAACACAAAGAGCGTCTCTCAAAGTAACACACACAGCACAGCACAGCACAGCACAGCACAGCACAGCACAGCACAGCACAGCACATACACAGCACAGCACAGCACAGCACAGCACAGCACAGCACAACACAACACAGCACAGCACAGCACAGCATGGCGGCACAGCGGCACAGCTGTGTATGTTCTTTTAAGTGAAGCAGTTCTGGTACAAGGTGGTTTATCTGTCAGGGAAGAAGGCTGCCGGACAACCTGACGAAGTGCAGTGAGTACCGCGAGGAGATCTCCGAGTACGCCCACTTCTTCAAGGAGCACTCGGACGAGGATATTCGCGGGAGCCCTTCCCACGCGTCGAAGAAGGTCATCCCGATGGCCGTGAAAATGTACCATCGCAGTGAATTCTCTCCTCTCAGTAATTATCAGGTAAAAAAACTTGTTTCTCACACCAGCAAACAATTACTCGAACCAACCAATCAAGCTCATGTATAATTAATGTTTGATTAGTCGGTTTATACGAGGGATTACTTTCTCCCCCATCCTGCTATACCACCACAACAGGTACACGGTATTTTGCATAAGCTAAAGCGGTTTTTAATGCACGAATAATAATGTTATTACTGTATTTCCTCGATAGATCGCGACAGCCCACGAGCTGTGGGATGTTAAATTAGTCCCCTCCCCTTACTCGTTAGCCTATGCCCTGCCTGTATAGTACTCGCATCTCATACAGTCTTACACGCAGCTTTCTCGTGTACAACGGGCAACCATTACGTCACGTGACTCGTGCGCTGTCGCTATCTATCGAGGAAATCCACTACTCGATAGATAGCGACAGCGCACGAGCTGTGTGACGTTAAATTGGTCCCCCCCCCTACTCGTTAGCGTGGACCCTGCCAGTAGAGTTTGTACAGATAGTGTGTACAGTAGAAACTTTACGTGTACAGCGGGCAACCATTACGTCACGTGACCCGTGTGCTGCCGCTATCTATCGAGGAAATACACTACTAGATAGATAGCGACAGCGCACGAGCTGTGTGACGTTAAATTGGTCCCCCCCTGTACTCGTTAGCGTGGACCCTGCCAGTAGAGTATGTCCAGATAGCGTGTACAGTAGAAACTTTACGTGTACAACGGGCAACCATTACGTCACGTGACCCATGTGCTGTCGCTATCTATCGAGGATTACAATAATTAAATACTCAAAATGAATGTTGATTATCGTTCTAATAATACTCATTAATTAAATAATAGAGTATTTAAGAGAGTAGAGAAGAGTTGTTGCTTTTAATTTTTTTGGTAGAAGGAAACGGATTTCACATGGAGATATTTCATTTTTTAGTTTGGTTGGGCGGATGAGAAACGGAAAAAGTGGATCGCGGAGAGCGTGGACGAAAGTGTGGCCTACTGCACGGATTATCAGAGGCACTACAATCCCGTGATATACGAGCAGCAAGCCTTGGAAGCGCGCAACGCTTCGCTCTGTCCTTACATCGGGAATGAAGATTTATGGAAGAAAGAAGTGAAAAACCCGCGGATTCTTCTGTAGAATTCGTCATCGGAGCATTTCTTTTTTCCATGCACAATAAACTTCGAATGAATTAATGCTGCACGGATTGGAACTGACTGTAGCTAATAGCTACCTGAAACATCTGGTACATGATGTACTACATGCCACGGATCCTGGAGTTGTTATTAATTTCCATAAGAAATAAGGTCAACTGAAATGAAAACGTCATTGAAGAGGAAGTTTGATCAAGCAATCAAGCGAGAGAGCAGTTGACATTGCGAAGGGAGTGGTCAAGTGGGTGGCGCCACCTACTCCGGCTACGCCCGTTCGATGACGTAACAGTATTGTTTTTGTCTTTCGCCTTCCGCATGAGTCAGACCACGCGCCAGGAGCCCGATGCTGATTCGCTATCCGCGTCGCAGACAAAAGGGCATCGACCTAGTTTGGCTGGTCATTTGAATTTTCACTTTCCAAATATTCAGTCCAGCTCCAGGCAGCCTGATCGTTTCGAAATTTTGCCCTCATTACCACACTCATCACCGCGGATTTTTTCGGGAGCTCTTTTCGCCGTCCTCACTTTCTAATTTCCTTCCCTTCTTCCACTTTACTCATCCCCTTCTTCGTCGTCTTGAATTCTTCAATCCAGAAGTCCATCGATTTTAGCCAGGTATATTGTCCCAGTTGGATAGAAATAGGGGTGATTGCACAGTGAGGAAACAGCAAAAGTCGACCCATTTCAATTCCGCTCACACCCAAATGCGAATTTCGGCTTTCTTGCGTTCTTAATTAAATTCAGCCATTTTTTGCAGACATTCAGCTCCTTTTTTGCAGATCCCACCAACTCGTGTCCGCACGTGGGGCGTCTCTTTTTCTTCTGCCCTCGCAACAAGCGCAGCCTTAGTCTCTAGCAGGTACAGTATATGCCTCACGTCGCTTGATTGCTTGATTAACTTGGTTTTGCCGTGATCGATGGACTCTGTGCTTGATTTGTTGATCGTAGAGGCACAAGATTTCAGTTTCCACTTGGAGTTTTGCTCTCCATTGCACGTGTGTGCCAACTGCCAATTGGTTCCAACGTGCTCAAGTGCAGGCATTGGATAAATATTCAATTGAATTGCTTGGCCAGGGCAGCTAGATATCTGTTCATTGATTGATTGATTGATTGATTGATTGATTGGTTGATTCATTGATTGATTGATTTGCGACTTCTGTTTTGAGTTTTTATTTCGGATTTTTGTTCTGATGTCTTGTTATGTTTAATCCATCAGTAATATGGCTCAATAAGTAGGGGATAACAAAATTAATATTTATTCTAGGTCTAAGATGCAATCTGGCAGTATGATTTTTTTAAGGATGGCAAGGATTAAAATTTGTTTATTACTCGTTGTTTTTTGTAATCAAACTAAAAATTAGTTACCCATGATATTTTAGTTTCTTTTAATAACTAAAACTTCTAGTTTAGTTTTTGTCGAAATTGGCTGAACAATAGTTTGTTAAATTTTTTTGTACTAAAACTTTTAGTTTAGTTTTTTTAGTCAACTTATAAAAAACTACATGTTTTGTACGCTCCCGATCTCAAGGGACAGCTAAGCCCCGTCTTCCTCGATGTAGCCCTGCACTCGATTGAACGTTCAATCTGATTCACTGTTCTCTGATTGGCTGATTTCGTACAGCTTACTCCTTGTGGTCGATTGATTGATTGATTGCACGGTCGTGCTTTTCCGTATATTTGTTCCTCCAGTGTTAATTTGATGAACGGCACTGAATGAGCACGGCCCGGATTGGTTAAAATTTACGGGTAGAGCAAAAAAGTTTCCCTTAAGGTTGCGGGCCGAGCCTATCCAGTGCCGTTCACCGAATTACCACTGTAGGGACAAATACTTAAAAGCACGGCTGTGCAATCAATCAATCAATCGAGCACAACGAGTAAGCTGTAGGAAATGAGCCAATCAGAGAAGAGTGAAGCACGACTGTACAATCAATCAATCGAGCGCAACGAGTAAGCTGTACGAAATGAGCCAATCAGAGAAGAGTGAATCTGATTGAATGTTCAATCGAGTGCAGGGCAATACTGAGGAAGGCGGGGCTTAGCTGTCTCTGGAGATCGCGAGCATACGGTAGTTGAGATGGGGTCCCCCGAAGGTATTCAGAAGGTCCACACGCTCCTCGGTCGCCTAGCTGTCTTTCACACCGTTGATCAGCGCAATGTTGGTCTTCACGTTCCGTCGGATGTTCGCACACTGATCGAGGCCCAGGTGAGGTGTCGAACGACTATGACACCCAGGTAGTGGATTGAGTCCACGGTAGCGAGCGCTTGTCCATTTACAACAGTGTCGCGGTTACTTTGAGGTTCGCTCATTGAGTTCTGGTAGGTGACCCTCAAAGTAACCGCGGCACAGCTCTAGTAGGCGTAGTACAAGCTCGTCGCTTCGACTGTTTGTTGACGAGCATACCGACACATTTCTTTTCCTTCAGCGAAAGGTGGTCTGCGAACCACTTCGACGCCAACTCTAGGAGCTTGTTCAGTCCCTTCACTGCCCCTTCCAGTGTCTTAGCCACACAGTTTACTGCCCGTGTCATCTGCAAAGCACTCGATCCCTCAAATACTGACTGATTAATTGATTGATTGTTTTATTGTTTTCTTGTTTTCTGTTTTAGTTAGTTTTGCTTTTGCCATTCCCGATTCCCTAATTTTCTTGTATCTCCTTTAGTAAAGATGGAGAAATTTGGCGAGAACGACTCGACCGTGTCGGTGACGATGTCGGCCGTCTCCACCGGGTCGCTGCTGACCATGAAGATCAACTGGAAGATTGACTACTTCTCCTTCCGCCAGCACAAGACCGACGCCATGTACTCGCCCGCGATCAAGGCCGCTTCACTGGGCGCTCACGACATCGAGGGCGACTGGAGTCTCGTCCTGATCCCCAAGATCATGTCAAAGCGCGACAACGAGGACAAGGAGAAGGAGTTTGTGTCGCTGCACCTACGTCGGGAAACCAAGTCCGGGGATGTTCCGACTCGCTTCACCTTACGGTAGGTCTAGAATTTTCGTAATCACCGAGAGAACATTTTTTGCGACTACTGATTGCTTAATCGGTTGATTGATTAATTTATTTTTCCGAATCGATTGATTGATTGATTGACAAGAGTACATTTTTCGACTCCTGCTCACTGCTGAATCGGTTGATTGATTGATTGATTACGAGAGTACATTTTTTCGACTCCTGCTCACTGCTTAATCGGTTGATTGATTGATTGATTATGAGAGTACATTTTTTTTCGGAATTAGCGCCACTCCCGGAGACGTGTTATTATTTTCGTCTCATAAATGATTCTTAGCAAGTCTTAGAAAAACCGCTGATGTTGATAGGAACTTACTTGTGTTTGATTATCAAGGCGCGAGTGAACGACACTCAATCAATGGTGCGAGGAGGAGAGCTAGAATTTTCAAGTTTACGGTTTATTTTGCTCGCGGAAACTGCAGGAATCAAGCGTCCATCATTTAGTCAGCCTTTCTTGGTAGATTTCGAGTGTGATTAGCGGTCAGGCGATCGGCAATCTGACGCGTGCATCTTTGGAGGACCCGCGGTCGATAGCATCTTTTTTGTGCCTTTCTTTTAATTTGTTTTTGTTCCTACCCTCTTGCACTTCAGCATAATGGATGACCAGAAGAATTGCGTTTACCGTCGCGACTGCATGAAGCCTGTCATTTTTGCTCCCAAAAATGCCGGTGAGTGAGTTCGCAGTGATTGGTGCACATGTAGATGGCGTTCTAGTCCTCTGGTTATCAACTTTTGGGCTTCTGCCTTTGTCCGTCCTGCCCATTGTATGCATATCGGTTTATGATCTCTCCTTGTCCTTGCAATATGTATTTGATTTGCTTGTTTCTATTCCTTATCTTTATAACTCCTACTGCCTACATGTACTTGCCTGTTCATGCTGTTCTCGGTTTGTAGAATTGCCCGATGAGGCAGCTGAGGCCCTTGGCTGTTTGATTGCCTATGTGTTTACCTACTTGGAGATTTGAATGTCTGTCTGCCTGCCTGTCTGCATGTCTGCCTGCCTGTCAGTCTGTCTGCCTGTCTATGTCTTGGCCTATCTGTTTATTTGTCTGTCTGTCTTATGTCTAGCCCTATTTGTCTATGTCTTGGCCTATCTGTCTATTTGTCTGTCTGCCTATGTCATTTTCTGCTATTTTATCTTATTTTCCTAGTTACAAGCTTGCGTCGTAACGCTACTACGCTTGTTCGTTCATCTCTTTCTCTTCTCTCCAGGCAGCGCCATGTGGGGATGGGACAGGTACGTCTCGCACGAGGACCTCTTCCTGGCCAAGAACAAGTACCTCACCGACGATGCCCTCATCATCGAAGCGCAGATCCAGTGCCTGGCCTCTACCAAAACTGTCGAGGAAACCAGCAGCGCAAACCTCTCCCGTGATCTGGACATTCTCGCCGAGGACATCGGTAAGGTCTATCTCTTCTCGGACTTCACGGACTTTACCCTCATCGCCAAGGACGGCCGCAGGCTGCGTGCCCATCGCTGCGTCATCTCCGCTCGCTCCGAGGTCTTTCGCGGCATGATCACCCACGACACGAAGGAGAGCAAGGAGGCCTGCTGTGACATTAAGGACACTGACGGTGAGACCAGGCAAAAATTAGTTTGTCCATATTAAAATTAAGAAAACACTGCAAGATCCTATTTTCCTTGGACTTTGACTGTAAAAATGCTGATTATTAGAACTACCGAGTACATTAAATGTGTGTTTTTACACTATTCCATATTCACATCTCGAATCGATTGACATTAGACGAATATTGTCCGGATATTCGGAGGCGGAAGCCTGGGTGTCTTCAAGAAGAACCCAAAATTCCGCCGAAGCCTTCCATGTTTGGGCCATAGCCCCGCCCACTGACCTTTGAACTCTGGGTGTCTTCAAGGAGAACCCGAAATTCCGGCGAAGCTTTCCATGTTTGGGCCATAGCTCCGCCCACTGACCTTCGAACTCTGGGTGTCTTCAAGAAGAACCCGAAATTCCGGCGAAGCCTTCCATCTTTGGGCCATAGCTCCGCCCACTGACCTTCGAATTTGTTTTGGCTGATGCCAATCGACTCCAAATTAATTTTGGCACGGGAAACTGTCAACAAAATGGAAACATTTTTACAGTTAAAAGTCTAGGGATATCGGATCTTCCATTGTTTTCCCAACTTTGAAATAATCACCAAAAAAACGCTTTACCTGATCTTACCGGCGAAATACATTTTTATATATTCATCGCCGCAATAGATAAAAATATAAAAAATATAGATGGAATAAATCTCGATTTTTGTATTTGAATAGTGATCCAAGTATTATGGTAAACTGTTATTTGGTAACTACGGTACGAGGAGAAGTCTGTATTTCGGCTCACTCATGGATTTCTCTTTGATGGCAGGTGCTTGATTGTTTGATTTCCGGAAGTGTAAAGTATAGTAGGATATAGTGCAGACAATCAAACAATCAAGTACTTGCCATCAAAGAGAAATGCATGAGTGTGCCGATTTATCGACCAACTGGAGGGTGAGCCGAAATACAGATTTCACCTCGTACTCGTTCATTTTTTTGTTGACTAAACAAAAACTTTTGCTACTGCCACTCCTAGGTGAGACGCTCCACGCCCTGTTGCAGTACATGTACGGCTGCTCGCTGGACGGGCTCAGTCAGGCCGGCCTCGCGGAGAAGCTGCTGGTCGCCGCGGACAAGTACGCCGTCAAGGGCCTCGTCAGCGCCTGCGAGTCTCACCTCATCCGACAGATCAACGCGCACAACACCGCGCGGCTACTGATCCTCGCGGACCGGCATTCCGCGCTGGAGCTCAAGACGGCGCTGCACAAGTTCGCCGCACACAACATGGGCGACATTACGACCTGCGGCGGACTCGCCGAACTCGGCGAGTACAAGCACGGCGTGCTGGACGATCTGGTGGACTATGTCGGCACCCATCGCACCGTCGAGAAGGGCACCCCGTCCAAGCAGGCCAAGTGAGGAAGATGATCCTCTCTCTCGGCAACGGATTCACCGTACGCGTGCACCGTGGGCGTGCACTGTGCGCATGCACCGTGCGCGTGCGCCGTGCACATGCATGCGGATGGAGAACGCGGACCTCCTTTTTACATTGCTGATCCGAATAATGTATTTTGTGCGACACACATTTTGGTGGCGGGACGGTGCGTTGAATTATTTCTTTCCCTTGTCTGTCAGTCTGTCTCTGTGCCGGGACATTTTTGCGAGTGGACATTTTTCTTTGCAGGACCTTACTCGGTATTAGTATTATTAATTATTGAGACCAAAAATTTGTGCCTCACACATGGAGACGGACCTCTGAAAAATGCGTACGCAGCTTTTTTCTTAGTATTTAATTTTTGAGGGTGTGCGCTCGGGTATTATCGAGGCACAGATAATAGCTCACATGTTTTGGTGTACTATCATGTTTTTTGTCACTCATTCTCAACCCAGAGTTTTTCCGGCGCTTCTTTCCCCCTCGCGCCGCAGAGTGTGCTGATATGATGCTTGGAGAGTTCTATTAAAATCAAAACGGCGGCAAAGTGTTTTTTCTGGTTGGGAAAAGTATGAAAAACGTGAAGATAGAGAGACGGAGAAATCGCAGTCGATTGATTGATTGACGGCCGATGGCCGCACTTAAATGGCTGCAGTCGATTGATTGATTGACGGTCGACGGCCGCACTTGAAATGGACCCAGTCGATTGATTGATTGACGGCCGACGGCCGCACTTGAAGCGGCCCCAGTCGATTGATTGATTGACGGTCGACGGCCGCACTTGAATGGCTGCAGTCGATTGATTGATTGAAGGTCGACGGCCGCACTTCAAACGAGGGATGACAATAAATACAACTATCGCCTATCGGTAAATGTAAAAAAGCTGAACTAAAGTTGGACTGACAAGTGAGAATTGTGTAACTAACTACAGTACTTCTTTGGCTTTAGTTTTTTAGCTGATCTGAAAACTAAGCTAAGAGTTTCAGTTACTAGTACAAAAACTTAGCGCAGTGAGAAATCTAATATAAACTGACATTTTTTGATAAGATCGATTAATTAGTCGACTAAATGTCAGTTACTATTAGTTACTAGTCACTAGTTCAGCTTAATGTATTTTTGTAATTAAAACTGTGATCCAGTTTTAGCAGAAATCAGTTGACTACTTTGTTGCCTTTGCCTACTTCAGACTGACTCACGACGAATGACAAACACATCACACACACACGATTAGTGCTGTGAATATAATGGAAGTCATTAAGAACCCCTGGATGTGTGATTGTGCAACCTCACAGGCGCGATTGACCTTGACTGTCGCCATCATCGCTTGTGTCATGGCTAAAGCATTTCTGGCAGCGCATCCTACAAAAGATTTCGCAATTAAGGCCCTGTTTTTTGCATTTGCCTGGCGCGCCTGTATTGTGTGCATCAGCATAAGCAGGACACGCGACAATGCCCTGCAGTCGCGTTCCCCTGGTTCCGGCCACCTGGTTCACTTCACTCACTCACTGTTAGTCAAGACAGCTTTTTCCATTCTTACTCCAAATTTCGCCTGCACTGCATGTATTCAGCTTTCAGGGTAGGTCAAGTTCAATAAACCGCGGCAGCCTGGCAAACCGTCAAGAATATCCCCTCAGTAGACAGGAAAAAAACGCCGGCGTAGGCTGATAATCACTACAGTCACTTCCTTATTGACGCAGCTGTGCATGAGCTGTATCGATTACGACGACATTGGGAAAAAACCCCGTTCACCGACATCACGAGATCAATATCTCGCGAGGCGTAACTGCCTGCCTGCCTCTATCAGTGCCTCTACCTACTTGTCTATGTCTGCCTGCCTGCCAGCCTCTATCCGTGCCTCTACCTACTTGTCTATGTCTGCCTGACTGTCTGTCTACCTCCTTGTCTATCTATGTCTGTCTGTCTGTCTAACTCATGGTCTATGTCCGCGTACCTGTTTCTTTGACCCCCCATCTGTCCGTCTGTCTCTCCAGTGATTCAAGTCTCTGTCTATCTATCTGCCTAACTATGCATGTCTGCCTGCCCGAAGCCGTATCAGAACCCACACAAACAAGCACGGTAATCTCTGACTAAATTTCCTTTTTATCACACAAGAGATCCGTAAAAACAACAATCAATGAAAGGAGAAAAAGGGAAAACAGTTCAAAGGCTCGCCAACAACAGAAGTGGCGCGACGACGCCAATCAACACTACCCGCCCAGCTCTAGTACAAAATCTCTCCCCATAACCGGTCCCGATCATCAACGCAACGTCTCAATCTCGATGTTGCTGCGCCATTCCATCTCATCCAGCACCTGCAGTGTCCAATCCATCCGATTCGACAGGCTGTCCCCCTCCTGGGCGACCTCGTAAGTCAACGACTCAATGGCGTCCAGGAACAGTTCATTGCCCATTATCGCTTCCTCCAGGTCCTCCTCCTCCGGCTCGAAGATGTCATCCAGCACGGCCTTGAAGTCGGCCTGCGCCATGGGCGCGTCGAAAATCAGCTCGTCCACGGGGAGGTTCAGCACCTCGTCCTGCTGGGAAGAGGAACAAGGCCACGGCGGGATGCTAGCGTAGGGGGCGCTGCAGTCGGTTGGCGAGGCCGGTGGCGTGAGCTCGATGGGTGAGAAAGCAACAGCAGCCACCGGAGTCGTTTCCGCAGAGTCAGCAACGCAAGGGTTGCGGCTGGCTTGTGACGAGGGTAAAGTGGAAGTGGAAGTGGCATTCTGCTCCAGGTACTGCGCAATCACCGAGGCAACCGCGCGCTGCTGAATCTTCAGCACTTCCAGCACCTGACCACTCTGGCGTCGTTTCAGCGGCTTCTTCCGGCTGTTGATGACTTTCTACAGAAGCGAAAAACGGTCAAATTAACCATAACCTAGAGTTGTTTAAATATTTTACAACTAACTAAATATAACTATATATCTACATACCGTCTGATGCATGAGACAGAGATTCGATTTCTGATGATAATAGAAGGCAACGTTATCTCGCGCAGGATTGGAGCATCCCGGTGGTTCTGCGGCCTTGCACTGCGTGCAGATGGTGAAAAACATCTATTAAAAAGAAGCGACAACTGAAAATAGAAAGTCCAGGCGATTTCGGTCAGTTGATTGATTGATTGATTGTAAATGCAGGCTATTTCGGTTATTCGATTGATTGATTGATTGTAAATGCAGGCTATTTCAGTCAGTTGATTGGTTGATTGTAAATGCAGGCTACTTCAATCAGTTGATTGGTTGATTGTAAGTGCCGGCTATTTCAGTCGGTTGATTGGTTGATTGTCGCCTTTACCTGTCTGTCGTCGTAGATGGCCGCATGTTTCGCACAGAAGAGACTGACAATCGACGCGGGCTCCTGACACGATCCCTCCCAGGCGTTCGACGAGGGGCACTGATTCAACCGCACTTTGCCTTTGGATCTAAAAACGACAGAAAAAACGGTTAAACAAATAGTACGTCAACCAATCAATCAAGCAAACGCAGCAAAGCACAAGCCCAATGCCCGCAATCAACAATCAATCAACTCCAGTTGCATGAAAGCTCAACGGACTAACTCATCAATCAAACGGGTGTGTCGAAACTGCGGAAGTTCCAAGTTGGAAGTTCCAAGTTGGAACTGGAACTTCTCAGTTTCACCCTAGGTGGCGCTACTGTCTACGGCAAGATTACAACGAAAACAGGATTGACGACAGAGGGCAGTAGCGCCCCCTAGGGTGAAACTTGGAACTTCCGCAGTTTCAATGCACCCGAATCAAACTGGCCCAGCAAGCGAGAGAGAAAGCGATAAGACTGCGGGATTCCATTCCATGATTCCACACAGACAGACAAACAAGACACATTTCCGACGATTTCGCAACCAACGATGTCTCAACTCTGTGACTCGCTCTTCGGCCTCACGACTGTAGCTCTCTATCGCGGTCGCGACAACAAATAGACTGCGCTGTTGTAATCACGCGAGTCGCCAGAGCTCTACATTTTACGCAGACACACACACAGAGACTCATCACAGAGGGCGAGAGAGAGACACACACAGACAGACTGAGACCGACCGACCACATACACGCGTGGCAAAAACCTTGCGCTAACCGAGTTAAGCCATTACACTCGTTGCATGCCTGTTGTACACAGCTCCTGAGTTAAAGTGCCTAATTCGGTCAGCGCAAGGTTTTTGCCACGTGTGTACGCGGAAATGTGCAGTGCGCCCTGTCACACACACACACACGCACACGCACACACAGGAAACACGACACGGAGCACAGAAGAGAAGAAACCGGTCCGACCAGTTACGAAGAACGACGGCCACTCACACACGACACGACACACCGGCTATCAACGGTTCACCATCAAAAAAAGTCGTTGGGCGGGAGATTTCGCAACCTTCAGGGATTTGTCAATGAAACCGGCAATTGTTCCAGGTATTCAGGTTTCGATTTTACCGGATAACATTACGAAATATTAGAATCGTATCCTCTTGCGATATACGTACATCCGCAATCGTTATTTTCAGCAGCACGATACGCGACCTAGTCTATTGAAGTTGACAACTATTTTAAGGGCACGCCGAACCACACCCAAATCCGATAACCACGAAATAACTCAAACCTGGCCCAAATGCCCCTAATGTGTCTGTATGCCTGTCTGTCTCTGTCTGCCTATGTCTTCATGTCTGTCTGCCTATGTCTTCATGTCTGTCTGTCTCTGTCTGCCTATGTCTTCATGTCTGTCTGTCTATTGTCGGTCTGCGGCCGGCTTGCCTGTTTGCATGCTTTTCTGCCTGCCCGCCTGTATCCGTCTTCCTGTCTGTGTCTGTCTGGTGGTGTCTATCTTAGCTTGTCTGGCTATGTCTATCAGTCAGTCAGTCAGTCAGTCAGTCAGTCAGTCAGTCAGTCAGTCAGTCAGTCAGTCAGTCTATCTGTCTGCCTGCCTGCCTGCGTGTGTCTTGTCTGTGGATCTATCTATCCATCGGTCTGAGTGTCTGCCTGTCTGCCTGCCGCCCTTCTCTGGTCCACAGTATCTGTCTGACTGTCTGAATGTCTCGTCTGGCTGCATGGGTGCCTGCCTGCCTGCCTGTCTTCTCGTCAGCCGGCCTCTTTTCAAGTTACTTTTTCATCTAGACTTCTTTCTCAATGCACAAGTCTGGATCGGTTTAAATACAATCTCCCGGCAAATGCCTATCAGTCTAGACACACGACACCTGTTACTGTACCTTGCAGAGTCGATCGCCTCGAGGATCTCCAGATACAGCAAAAACGCCGATTCATTCTCCAGAATGCCCATCCGATGGAAGAAATGCCGGTGTCCCTGCAGATCCTTCAGATTCCGCTTCCACGCCTGGACCAAGGGATGTTCTAATGCCTTCACCGTCGTCGTCGTCGGTCTCTTCGTCGTCGGTACACGACAGCAGTTCGCCATGTCCGCCTCCTCTTCCGCCAAAAGTAAGGTTCCTTGAGATTTTGAGGAATGAGAAAATTTGTCTTAAATTCCCACACGACAATCCGTGTGTCTGATTCCCGAGAAAGTCAGCTGGGAAGAATATGCTGTGAGAGATTACAACGACAGGAAGGGGAGAGGAAACGAAAATGAGTAGAGTGTGTGTGTGTGTGCTCAGGACTAGGAGAGGAAAACCGGGACGACTATTTCGAGAAAAGAGTGAGAGAGACTGAAAAGAGAACGGCGCGCCGATAGGAATGCTTTATATATATAGGCGCAGAGAGAGGAGCGATCCTAGTTCCAACGGACAGAGTGCTCGGCCCACCGAGTTCAGCCATTTCACTCGATCAGAACGTGAGACAGTGCCCTAAACGAGTGATAGAGCTCCACTCACTGAGTCAAGCATTTCGGCCATGTGTCTCGTTCCAACGGACAGACGGCGCTGCGCCCCTGTCGCAATGAGTGAAAAGGGGCGGGGCGTGCCACGTACACCGGTCGGTCGATCGATATCCAGTGGACCAGTGGGGGCTGTCTGTTTGCGCGCCGGTGTCGGTTGAGCGTGTGTGTGTGCGTGTGTGGACTGTGGAGTTGATTGCGCCGGCCTGGGAACTTTTGGCGCGCTTCCAACGAACCCAACGGTTGCGGGCGCACTTGCACCCGACAACAATTGTTACTTGTTTGTCACAGTTGAGGTAGGCGGTTATCAGAGAGAACGCGCGACCGTTGCCGTGACACAGCCGCCTTTTGTTTTCCCCACACAGGCGGGAAAAATAATAAGAGCGAGTTACTTCGCAGTGGCTGATGTAACTGCGCAGTAGTTCCACGTTTGCCAAGGTGCGCCCGCTGACTCGTGTGCAGTTCTGCGGTGATCTCATAGAACATGACGGGGAGCTCCACATCGACAGTCAGTCACCAGCAGCAACAATTCTTTATGCTTCCTTCCAGCGAGAGAGACAGACAGGCAGACAATCTGTACACACAAGAACAGACAGACAGACAGACAGACAGATAGACAGACAGACAGACAGACAGACAAATCGATTAGTCAGCAAATCGCGCATCACTCGCATAATGAGACGCATCGTGACCAGTGGCGATGAGCGGAAGGAAAAAAAACGCCAGTTCAAAAAGTTTTTAAATTCAAGGCCATTGCTTCTCAAGAGGGGCGCAGACACAGACAGACAGGGATGCAGACAAACGGGCGGAAAACCGGTTTTTGTGCTCATGGCAGATCGGTGAGCCATAAAGTGGCTGAAGTTTTTGTTTTCGATGAGCAAACAAAAGAAGAGCGCGCACTCTCAGCGCTTATTGTTTACCGGTTTCCCATTTCTCGCCGGCAGACAGACAGACAGGCAGACAGACAGACAGACAGACAGGCGCTGAAAATTGTTTTTTGTTTCGGGAGCGTTGAACCTTTTTTTAGCCGGAAAGTTGCCTGAGTCTTCATTTTTCTGGCAAGAGGAAGTAAGAGTAGAGTAGACCTACTGTGGGACACAAATACACGTACACGATCCGGGATCGGTTGACGTCTCTGTCTGCCTGCAGTTTGCACTTCGTAGTACCGTACCACTACAGTACAGGAGTACCGGTAGGCGATAGTAATGTGTGTATGTGTGTGTGTGTGCCTGGGAGTGGGAGTGCCTCTAAGACACGTTAATCGACAATTCCATGAAAAATCAAGAATCCATATTTAGAAGGGGACGAGACGGGAGGAAAGAGCGCAGATGATCGATTTGTCATTCATCGCAAGTATTGTGCAAAGGCCAAGTCGATTCCCCCCCCCCCTTTTAAGAGGCACACGCAAAGTGTCGCGCGGCGCGGCGAAACTACTTGTTTTGCAGGAAGGCCGGTCGATTCCAGGAAAATCTCATTATCATAATGCCCTGCTTATGACTCATGCCGGAAGGCAGGGGGCTCATCCCTACTTCGCATGAACAGAGGTGTTGGCGTGGTCAAGCGACTGCCAGCGACACAGTGGCGCCATCTACATTGCCCCACTTAAATTGAACGGTTAGCTAACTGCGAACCGACCCGAACCGATTATGAGGAGCCGCCCGACCTGATGAACGCGCTGTGTTGTTGAAATAGCGCTACTTATAACTGATGCACCACTAAAATTACCGCCTGTTTCAATTTTGTCCGACTTATACTTGTGTATCCCTTAAATTCCATATGGTATCAAATAACAAAACAACGTTTGAAATTACCATCCATCCACACACTATAGATCACATTCTCATTCTAAAAAATATTCATTTGAAACTTGTCCCGGAATTTTTAGCTCTCCCCTTACAACGGCCTACATG
>LRSR01006070.1:0-11840 GCA_001579985.1 Hypsibius dujardini | reverse complement strand
CTGTCTGTCTGTCTGTCTGCCTACCTGCCGGTCTGCCTGCCTGCCTGCCTGCCTGCCTGCCTGCCTGCCTGCCTGCCTGCCTGCCTGCCTGCCTGCCTGCCTGCTTGGCGGTCTGCCTGCCTGCCTGCCTGCCTGTCAGTGCCGGCATTTGTAGCTGATGGGACACAAAGTAGTAGCTTGAAACGCATCTTTGTCTTCCCCTTGACCGTGAACTCAGCTGGCTTCCACCTTCCACCGCCTCTTGAGGTTCAAACAATAGCCTTCTCAATTCGCAGCAAAAGTAATTACAGTTAGACAAGGCCACATCTCCTTTCGGGCCAAAACCTTCCCGCAATCTTCTCAAATGTAAATCGGAGAGTCGACGGAGAGGCAACGCGTCAATCGAGATCGAGAAGCAGCAGTCAATAAGCAACTCAATAAGTCAATCAACCGAACCAGAAAAAACAGCTTAACAAATCAACACGTCAATCCATCAATCAACGCATCAACACACCAACCTAATCTGTCGGGTTTAGATTAATTTAAATATTGATTTAAAATAGGCCAAAAGAGGATTTTTTTAAAATTAAAATTAAAATCACAATTGAAATCAAAATATTTTAAATTTATTCTAAAATCAGACTTTAGGTCACGTGCGGATTAATAATTAACTTTCAACTGGAAAAATCGATGGTAAACGAACACACACACACAATCAACCAATCAACCAATCAGCCAATCAGCCAATCAGCCAATCAGCCAATCAACTGCCCGGTCGTGTGCTTGACCGTTTCTCTCCAACATCCCCAGACAGCATTCAACCTTCCAAGTTCATCCCCACGAGAGAAAAAAACGAGCAACAAGAATCGATCAAATCGATCATCCGGAAACGAAAAATCTCCCCACCATCACTTACCACAACACGAGTCTCCGCACCGCCAGCAGCCGTATCCGAGGATGCATCATCCACCGCTGTTGTCGCAGAGTTGCCGCCGCGCAGGAAGACACACTTGGAGCAGAACCAATCACCGGTTGGGATGGATGCAATTCCGTAGCAGGCTAAACAAAGGGCCACTCCATTAACGCATTTAATAACAATCAAAATGGACGACACACACGACCCGGCCTGTGAGGAGGAACCCAACAGCAAGCAAGCAAGCAGGCACACACACACAGATACACATACAGACACACACGTCGTGCGGGTCGCCTACTGCGCCTACTACCGTTTTAAGGGTAGGCGCAGCTTCCACCTACCAGCGTTTAAGCGTAGGCGCAGCTTCCGCCTACTAGCGTTTAAGCGTAGGCGCAGCTTCCGCCTACACACAACAAACGGTAGGCGTAAACCAATGCACTGGAGAAGATTTCTCCGCCAGCTGGATTGGCATTTGCCAATCACCAAAAGCAGCCAAAACTAGCAGCACACGCAAGAGAAGCACCCTCCGTAATAACAATAATAAAAAATCGATCTCTCGCTCACTCACTTGCACGTTTTTCAACCGCCGGCCTCGATCACACACACACACCTCTAATAACAGCAGAGTTCCACGCGAGGAAATTAGTATCAAGAAGGAGGACGACGACGTCTGGAGGGGGGGAGAAGGAGAGCTTCCTTTTTAATTTCCCCTCCAGCCTACGAATGTACGAGTGTGCACGTATGCACGGCTCTGCGTGCATTTTTCACCGCGCGCCGCTCATTCGAACACACACACACACACACACATGAGTTGCCTGCCTGCCTGTCTTCACTCCTTCACTCACTCACTCACTCACTCACGCCACTCACGCACACACACACCCGGTCTGGCCAGTTGATCGTTGCACTCAATCACACACACACACACGATACAGCGGGAAAGGAAGCGCCTGGAAGGGAGCCAAAAACATCGTGGCGCAAGCAACGAACGTGACTAATACTCCTCTTACCAGAAAACCACATATTTCGAATGATGAAAAAAATTTAGCCTTCAAAAGTCGCAGAACCAACGTCGGAAATCGCGGAAAACAGGAAGGACCATTTTTTGCACGCAAGTCCACCCGGGTGACCAACCGTTGCGTGTAGGAGTTCTTCCTACTGCAGTGCCCAGTGCCCTGGCGGGAAAAATGAAATTCGGCAGCTGTCGAAGTTCGATGCAAAACAGTCCGCGCAATGGACTTTGACCAGCTGACGTGTGATCAATGACCCTCTTTTCCTCATTTTTACTCTCCGCAGTCTCCGGCTCCTCAAGACCTCCACTTGTCAAATTTCGTTCTACATTTTCTCCAATATCTTCGCAAAGCCTCTGCGAAAGAGCACGTAGTATTCTATGTACACTGTGCCTCTAGTCCATAGTGTGGCAGGTTGACTGGAAGTGTGCCAAAACGGATTAAAATTAAATGGTCTGCCTTGGGACAAGCCACGCCCCCTGTTGTAACCAAATTCCTGCCCCCTGCCCTGCTCTCTCTCTCGCTCTCTCTCTCTGAGGTAAACAAGCAGCAGATAACAATCGCTACAGCGGGTCCTAATGACCTATGTGTGGTGGTCGCTCGCTCGCTGCCTGCCTCTCTCTCTCTGCCTGCCTGCCTGCCTGCCTGCACTTCCGGCCGTTATCTTGATTTCCGTCCGGGCAGTTCAAAAGTCCAAAGTCCACGCAACACACAGTGCACGGTGCACCCTGCACACGCTTCATTGCCAATCACCAATCACCAATCACCAATCACCAATCACCAATCACCAATCACCAATCACCAATCACCAATCATCAATCACCAATCACCAATCACCAATCACCAATCACCAATCGCCAATCGCCAATCGGGCAAAAGGCGGCAATTTGCTCGACATCTCTCTCTCGCGTCGTCTTCTTCAAGGCCCTTTGAAAAACTGATGTATGCATTCACATCGCCACTCACCCTGTAGGTCTCTTTCTCTGTGCACGCGCAGAGCACATGCAACACATCGCCTAAAATGCAGATGCAACACAGCTGTGCCTGGTCTCTGTTGTGTGTGCGAAATTCTAAACTGCACTCACTCTTCTTGCTGTGTTCGAATCTGCATTTTTTCGAGTAGTGCTGCTGCTGCTCGCTCCGTCAGACAGCGGATTGAGGGAACGATTGGGATTGCGTTCGACGTGGCCTACTTTTAGCAGAGGGGTCAAACGGTCTTCCCCTTGCTCTTTCCTGGACACAGGGTGGCTCGATCTCCGTGCAAATTGAAGGCAGACACGGAGACGGAAGGTGGCGAGGGAAGCAAGCAACAAATCAACCGATCGATCAATCAATCGACCGACCGCTGCACCAGCACTCGGACAAACTATCAATCAATCAATCAATCAATCAAACAGCAGCTGCATCAGCACTCAAGACAAACTATCAATCAATCAACCGCTCCACCAGCACTCAGACAAACTATCAATCAATCAATCAATCAATCAAACGGCCGCTGCACCAGCACTCAAGACAAACTATCAATCAAGCAACCGCTCCACCAGCCGTCAGACAAACTGTATCAATCAATCAATCAACCGAACAGCACTCAGACAAACTGTATCGATCAATCAAGCGATCACTAGATTTAATGTTCATTTATTATTATTTAGGAATTTCTGTAATCATTCAATAGCATTATTAAGTATGGAAGGAAGCAGCGAAACGTCGGAAAATTAGAAATTGATAGTACGAGTAAACTAGCAAAGTCAAGCATAAAATAATATCGAGGTAGGACACGAAAAATCAACCGATTTAAAAACAATTGAAACTTTTGATTAACTAAAAAAAATGAAACTTCCAAATATCAAAATTAAAATATATTTGTTTGAATGTAATATCAATTCTTTCCATCCTCATAACTAAGTATTAAATATTAACAAAATTTCGGTTAATTAAGCAACAAGTAGCACCTTGCTGAAAAATCCCACCAATATGAATAAAATTTCACATTTTTAACAAATAAGAAATTTGCCACATTTTTAAAGTGCATGCAAAGGAATATGCAAACACGAGGGATCCTGGGACAACAGCTGTCACTAATTCCCGACAAGGAAAATGCAATTGCCAATCTCACCTCTCTCTCTCTCTCTGTCTCTCTCTTTCTCAATGGGGGCTTGCCTTGTCTTCGCCTTTTCTGTCGCCGCGGAAAAACGGCACATTCAACGAAACAGAAAACAAACAGAGTGCGAGTGCGAGAGTGCGAGTGCGTGTGTGTGTGAGTGTGTGTGTGTGTGTGTGTGTGTGTGTGTGTGTGTGTGTGTGTGTGGGTGTGTGTGTGTGAGAGAGAGAGAGAGAGAAGATGATCGGAGGAGGAGGCAATGAACTTTGGTTGAGAGGAAGAGAGCGAGAGCGAGCGAGAGATGAGGTGCTGAGCTGTCGGTCTGTCTGTCTGGCGTTGGCGGCGGCGGCGGCCCGGAAACTGCACTGCACACCATCGATGTTAGTTCAACTTTCAAGTTTGTAAGGCTTAAACCCTAAAGGGAGTGAAACGAGCGATTCAGCTTGCTGCTGCGCCGTGCGATACAAATACAACCTGAGGCAGGCAGACAAACAGGCAGGCAGCAGTGTCAGCAGAACCGGCCAATTTTTTAATGCACTCCGCAGTGTCGGCAGCCGGCAGGCACCACAGAACGGCAGAAGATAAAAAGTGGAATGTCTATCGCCAAATACAGGCACCGGCTCCGGATCCAATTACCGGCCACCATGTGGGACAGATGGAAAATACTAGGTCCTCCGGGAAATGAGATATCAAACCGATATAGATAGATAGATAGATAGATAGACAGAAGGACAGACAGACAGACAGATAAAGACAAACGCAAAGACAAACAGACAGGCAGACAGGCAGACAGACAGACAGACAGACAGACAGGCAGACAGATAGACAGACCAACCAAATATACGGTATCATCAACAAGGTTAAGCTCACTTTTTGCTAAACTTCCCACGTCCCGACGCCTACGTACGCAAGTAGCATCTTTTACGAGGTCGCCGTCCGTCCATCTCTCTCTCGCTCTTACTTCGCCGGGTGCGTAAACATCCAATTATACAACAGCAATTTGAGGGCATATTTTTATTGCATACAAACACTTATACACACACACACACTGCTACTTGCACAGACCGATAAAAAAATGGGTGTAAAGAATTCAAGCGCAAACCGCCATACGGTCAGAAACCATCTGGCTTGGAGGCAGGCAGCAGTCAGTGTGCATGTGCATGTATGTGTGCATGTGTGTGCGTCTGTTGGAGGCAGCAGGCAGTGTGTGTGTGTGTGTGTGTGTGTGTATGTGTATTTGACCTTGTAAGCTGTATGCGCCGCCGCTCATTGTCCTAATTTGAGTGCAGCTTCTTCCGGCTGTGCATTTGTGTTGTACCAAAGTGCACAAAACTACGGGCAGAGAATGATTTGACATTTCGTTTAAAGAACCACGGGATTTAAAGGGGTACGCTGTAAGTATAAATATTCAATTACATCAAGCTATATATTTTGACAGCGAAAAAATTGAGGCTGGAAACTGGTATTACAACACACAAATAATTAGGGTGACTATTTTAAAGCTTCGACGGACATACAATGCTAATTAAGGTAAAATGATTTCCGATTCTGAAAGTCAAGAAAAGAAAACAGACAGACCAGTACTTCGCCTAATCAAGGCAGAAGATAAACAAACAGACAGCCAAACGGACAGACAGACAGACAGGCAGACAGACAGACAGACAGACAGACAGACAGACAAACAGGCAGGCAGGCGGGCAGGCAGGCAGGCAGGCAGACAGACAGACAGGCAGACAGACAGGCAGACAGACAAACAGACATACAGACAGACAACAGATAGACAACAGAAAGAAAATTCCGCTAAATCGATTTGATAATAAGAACAGCCAAAAATATTTACGACTACTGCTGGCCTTGTGCGTAATCAGTAAGTCCAAAACGAGACAACTTGTCGCTTCGGTTGCCTTCATTACACGGCGCAAATCAAATCAAATCGAATCGCAATTGGCTGGTTGTTGTTGGTGCAACTCGAACACCAGCGGATATGAAGTCCGCGACTCCGAACGAACTACGTGGACAGAGAGAGCGGAGGGGGGGGAGGGCATTAATCACCCCGGCACATCAAGGAAGCATTTTCTTCTCGTTGACGACGACGACAGCAGCAGTGATAAGACAGACACACGGACACAGTTCAGGCACATGGGCCGCCGTTCGTTGCTGCTTGACGAGCCAGGCTAGACCGGTAGGGTCTGTTATCCCCAGGTCTCGAGGCAGGCCTCTTTTCCTGCAGCAATGTAGCTTGCCAAATGGCCAGAAGAGACAAGACAGACATCGTCCATCCAAAGACAACAACAACGTCCACAGACAGACAGACAGACAGACAGACAGACAGACACACGGACTGGCAGACAGACAGACAGACAGACAGACAGTCAGACACATGGATACAGTAGACAGGCAGACAGGCAGACAGGCAGACAGGCAGACAGGCAGACAGGCAGACAGACAGACAGACAGACAGACAAACAGACAGGCAGACAGACAGGCAGGCAGACTTTCTACCGCAATCATGCATAGTAGTAACTAAGGTAGTAAGTAAGTAGATGTGATGGAGGAAAATCGATGCGGCAAAAATGGGGGACGGGCAATTTATTATGCTAGGCTCTTGCACTTGAATAACCTTGTGCGGCGATGGACTCTGCTCTCTCTGAGAAGCCTGAATCGCGGGTTGTTGCCAGTTGTTGTTGCTGGTCTCTGTGGCTTCTGCGGAATAAATTAAACTGTCGATGGTTGTCCTCTCCCTTTCCCGCGGATAAGCGGGATGAACGTTGATGTAGACTTCCGGCAAAATCAACGCGGGTTGGTGGTGGGCGGGGACGTAGTCGGACAGTTTTAACATGCACTCAGAAAAATAATTTTGAATATTTATAGAATTATTTTCTATTTTAAATGATTTAGGATAAATATACTAGGGAATAAATAATATATTAAAAATATCTATAAATAATATTAAAAATATCTAAATGTATTAAAGATATCTATAAACATATTAAAAATATACATAAATATATTAAAAAATATATAAATATATAAAATTAATAAATATATTAAAAAATAAATAACTATTATTAATCGCAACAGAAATATTCGTCCGCAAAGGCAGGCAGCAACAATACAGACACGAGCCAGAGCAGACGCGCAAATTGCTGTTTACAAGTTTACATCCATAAAAATGTCGGCACCATCTGCCGCGGCTGCATCTGCTTTGTGTGCGGCTCCTCGCACTGACAACAACACACAGTTCACACTGCGGGGAGGGGACAGACACGCAAATTCTAACGACTTATAAGTGAATCGGTTATCTTCTCGTCATCGAATGTGATTCCGCAGTAAAAACAACGTTTGGATAACCTCAATCTGGCCCAAAAACGCGATGCCGCGTACCCGTTGTGCAATAAGCAGTTTGCGCCATGACACAAACTCCATTCCTCCCACACGAAGACACAAAGACACGAGGCGCACGAGTCTCAGGCGCACGAGGCGCTCGATTCTGAGGCGCACGAGGCGCTCGACTGTGAGGCGCACAGGGCGCTCGACTGTGAGGCGCACGAGGCGCTCGACTGAGAGGCGCACGAGGCGCTCGAGTCTGAGGCGCACAGGGCGCTTTATTCGTGAGCCGTTAGTGTGGCTCACACACGATCAGTTGCACGTCGTGTCTTCGCGTCGTCGTGTTCGGAAAAGGACTCTCGTGTCATGGCGCATATTGCTCAATGGATTCCCCGCACGCGGCGACGGAGTCAACTCCCCCACAAATTCCCCCTAGCACAGCACGGGAGTAGAAGAGACCCCCCCCCATCCCCCTCCCTTCATCATACAGGAAAATGCCAATATCCCAGCTGACAAAAAAAAACGAAAAAAATTATTTAAATTAAATAATCTGACAAAAAAAGGGAATAAAGTAAATAAAATTCACAGTGGATCAAATTAAACATAAAAATAAATAAAATTCACATATGAAAAAAAAACAGCAAAATTATAAACCAAATTTGTAGGATTTTTTCCCGTCGGGATTGTGTGAACAAATTCCGGAGGAAAATATTCAACGGAAAAGTCAGTCATATTTGGTCAATTTGGAAAAGTCATAAAGTAATTATAACAAATTTATCGATTTCTCCTAAACTCACCAAAATAATTCCGGCATCTTTGCTTGAACTCAATCTTCTCGCGACTTTTAAATTAACGACTTATTGATAACGGGGCTGTACATGAAAAGCGCCAGCCGGAGACAGGCAGGCAGGCAGACAGACAGACAGACAGACAGGCAGGCAGACAGACAGACAGACAGACAGACAAACAGACAGACAGACAGACATATAAGAAGACCAAAAACATCGCGCGCACACTCGAAAGAGCACTTGTCTTTGCGGCCGTGCGAGGCGAAAAAAAAACGATTCTGCCACGACAACACAGATTGAGGTCGTTCAACAACTCACACACACAGCGCTGGCACTCGCTACTCAAACACAGACACAGACACACACTCCGGCAACACAATTGGGCATTTTCTGCTGCGACTCTCTCAAACACAAAAACTCGCTCTGCAATCGGTCAAACGAACTCGACCTCTCTCGTAAATTCTCCGGCCGGCCAACAATTGAAACGACCCCTGGTCAGCAATACTTTTTCCGCATACATACAAGAGAGCAAGAAACACCACCACCGTCATACCACGCAAAAAAAAACCCCGAAACCCCCTCTTACATCCGGCGCCCGCGCGAGACAGACAGACAGACAAACAGACAGACATACCGAGAAAAGACAGACAAACAGACAAACAGACAGATAGACAGACAGGCAGACAGACAGACAGACAGATAGACAGACAGACAGACAGACAGACAAAGGGGCAGACAGACAGAGAGACAGACAGGCAGACAGATAGACAGGCAGACAGATAGACAGGCAGACAGATAGACAGACAGACAGACAGACAGACAGACACTCACCTTTATGGACGCAGACGTTGCAGCCTTTTCCGTCGCAATAAACTAACGGATTGTCCTCCGACCCGGTGTCGTCTGCACACACCGAACACCCCTCCATAGCTTCCCCGGTTCCCATCACCGACAGACGTCTGGGCCTGTGTGTGCCTCGACAAATCTCAATTCAGACAAGCCAAGTACAGGGAAATTCCATTGTATAAATAATGTCGAATAATGCTGAAAAAAATCATGTGAGTAACTCACGCATGTTCGTAACGCTTAAAAATGAATTCAAGGCAATAGTAATCGATTCAGACACAGACCTGAGAGATCGGCAGGCAGGCACACAGACAGACAGACAGACAGATAGAAACAAAGACAGATAGACAGACACAGACAGACAGACAGACAAACGAACAGACAGACAGGCAAACAGACAAACGAACAGACAGATAGATGGATGAACAAACAGGCAGACAGACAAACAAATAAATCGGCAAATATTACGGGAGGCATACGAATTGACCGCAGACAAACAGTAATGTAGGCAGTGCACTGACAGACATCAATGTTGATGTCGAGACACATGCAAACAGAATCAGACAAGAGATAAACGCTTAAAGTAGACAAATATCGATCGAAACACTATGCGTGGTGGGGACATAGGCATGACCGACGAAATAGACTTGGAGCAAAATCGAGTCCAGACACAAACGGATGATGCACATGTCGTTTACGGCCACAGGCATGAAATCACGCAGACATTCAGACATGGGATTGCTGCAGACGTTACACACTCGAAGTTTCCTCCAAACTCACTTTTGCAATCGGGATACGAGCTCAGAAGTCGGATTATAATCCGTCACGGGAGTAAGAAAGTCGGCGATCACGTCCGGAAAATTAATGGAGGATTTATCGATTTTCCTGTGATGTCCGTCGAGGTCCACAGCAAAATTCAACCCACGCAGAAGCCCGAAATCCTCCAGGAAAACTGATTTTCACTTTTTCGGAAGTTTAGAAATGAGATTTACTCCAGCGCGGAGTCGGGAATAAATGAGGCGAAAAGGGAAAGCGCAAGGAGAAAATGGTGAAATTGGTCAGGGACGTCCGTCGAGGTCCACAGCAAAATTCACCCACGCAGAAGCCCGAAATCCTCCAGGAAGACTGATTTTCACTTTTTCGGGAAGCTAAGAAATGAGAGATTTACTCCAGCGCGGAGTCGGGAATAAATGAGGCGAAAAGGGAAAGCGCAAGGAGAAAAGGGTGAAATTGGTCAGGGACGTCCGTCGAGGTCCACAGTAAAATTCACCCACGCAGAAGCCCGAAATCCTCCTGGAAAACTGATTTTCACTTTTTCGGGAAGTTTAGAAATGAGAGATTTACTCCAGCGCGGAGTCGGGAATAAACGAGGCGAAAAGGGAAAGCGCAAGGAGAAAAGGGTGAAATTGGTCAGGGACGTCCGTCGAGGTCCACAGTAAAATTCACCCACGCAAAAGCCCGAAATCCTCCCGTTATCGGGTGTGAAAAATCCGGAATGATCAAAATGATTAAAACTGAAGGTGTGAGAGAGAACAAGCCGAGACAGTTGCAGGCAGATGAAAATATTTGCTGACGCAGGCGGGGAAAAGTGTCAATGACGTCCCCTACGCCGTTTCAATTTTAAAAAATCCGAAATGTGAACTTTCGCTTGCAAAATAAATTTCCCTGATCAAACAGAGGACTGGGAATTATGCGAAAAATTTGCAATGATGTGGAGCAGCTGTTGGCGGTGTACGGAGAATGCAATCGAATCGAAACGAATCTCCTTCCGTACAAGAATTAAATCGAATCGAAACGAATCTCCTTTCGTGCAAGAATTAAATCGAAGCGAAGCTCCTTTCGTGCAACAATCGAATCGAATCGAATCGAATCGTAGAACGGGCTACTGAATAGATTGACCGTTTTTAAAGTGCCCAAAAATTCAACAGGCAGCAGGTACACAAAGATGCTGTTTTAAAGACATCCAAAATGTTGTCGTATAAAGAGAGATAAAATTTGGTCTTGAGGAGAGGGGAGAAGGAAGGCAGCAAGAGCAAGCAACACACGGCGGCGCGTACACGCGTAAAAATTAAAATCTTCTGTGTGTCTATGTGCACTGTGTCTGTGTGCACTGTGCACTGCGTCTGGTCGTCAGACAGCGCCGTTCTGTTCGCCTCTCTCTCTCTCGCTGCGCCCTTTGCAGTCGATCGCGGGCGGCGTGGGGGACGCAGGCCGAGAGAGACTGTAGACAGATAAGAAAGAGACTGCGTGCCGAGAGGGGGACCGGCTGAGAGGGAGAGAGAGGCCAAATGCGGTGCATGCCGATAGACAAAGACCGCACGATTTAAAATGCGCCTCGGGTGAGTCATCGCATGAGTGCGAAGGCGGGACACACACCTGATTTGGACCAATTGCGGGCGAAGGAAATCTGAAGAAAAGTGGGGGATCACAAACGCAGATATACGGAGACACACACACATACACACAGACACAGACGGCAGACCAGCTCACGGGCTCAGGTACCGTACCGTCGCGATCTCAAGGGACAGTAGAGTGCCCTAGGGCGTGCATTCCGCCCGCCTTGCGCCGTATATTTAAACCGCTGTGTGTGTGTGTGTGTGCGTGTGTTTGCATGTGCTGCACTGAGGCGGCGCTTAACTGTCCCTTGAGATCGCGAAGGTACGGTAATATCGCCATAGGAGAACAAGGGCACAGAGACTGATGATGGGTCTCGGACTAAGACAGATTCAGACTGCCAGATACAGACAGATGCACAGACACAGACGTCACATAGACATCGTGTCTGTACCTGCACCTGACAAACACAAACCCAGTCACAAACACAGACACAGACACAGACACAGACACAGACACAGACACAGACACAGACACAG
>LRSR01006068.1:0-11037 GCA_001579985.1 Hypsibius dujardini | reverse complement strand
TATATTATTATAAAACTATATACTTTTCCGCTGGTTTCTATTTTGAAATGAAAAATGGCGCTCCCAATAAAGTCGATTGAAGAGCCCCACCAAAAAAGTTTGTTGTTGCTATTGTACTTGTTACTGCTGAAAAGAAGAGGAAGAGAAGGAGTGCTCTCGTACTCGTCGAAAACATCAGTATGACTTGCGCCCGTTGAACGATGTTTGGTTCAAAGCCAACAAATTTCAGCGAGTAGTGCGTTGAATGCAAGCAATGGACGAAGAAACTCATCTCGCCTACTTCTGAGTGACTTATCAGTAGTTTCAGACTTCGCTAGAAGAAGAAAAATTGCCGCTAACATTGCGGTAAGTTCTCCGCTTGATCTATTGATTAGCTGCTGCGTTTGTAAATTTCTTCGGCTAATGGGATAATGTGATTCACTTGACCGACTGCTCGATTGATTGAGTGAGAAATTTCAACAGCACTTGAATCATGATTTTAATCGAAATCCTCATTGAATTGTGATTTTACAGCATTTTATCAAGCGGCATGAATCTAACTACCGCAGCACATTCGTACTCATGGGAAAAATTAACGGTCCACCGACTTCTCCGCAAACCTGCAATGAGATTTATCGCGTTTTCAAATTAGAATATTTTGCCCCACCAAGGCTGTCGGACTGGAAGGAAATTTCCGCCAATTTTCGGAAGAAGTGGTATTATCCGAATTGTTTGGGTACGATCGACGGAAAACTTGTGATTATATAAGTATACAACGCTAGAAAACTTTTGATTAAGATTTGGCTTTTCATATGCGTATAATTGATTCATTAATTCAAATTTGTTATTGAAATACATTATAAAAACAATTAACAATAGAATTACTATTTTTTCAGGCACCAAATAACAGCGGCTCGTCATTCCGCAACTAGAAGGAAACATGTTTTGTGGTTCTTCTCGCTGAAATAGATGCGAATTATTTGTTCCGGAATGTTAATACAGGCACAAATGCCAAGCAGAGCGACGGCGGCATCTTTGCAAACTCCGCATTTGGATGGAAATTAGACGCTGGTAATTTGAATATACCTGGCCCTGAGCCTCTGCCACAGATAGATATTATGTCTCCAAATGTTTTTGTTGCCGACGAAGCATTCCCACTACAAAAAATTTTGATGCGGCCGTTCCCAGGCAGATTGCTGAGCGGTAATCTTCGGAACCGAATTCATAACTATCGGCTTTCCCGCGCTCGGCGCGTCGTAGAGGATGCATTCGGTGGGACAAATTGTGGATTTTGGTATTTTGGCGGTATTTTGGTGGTATTTTGGCGGCAAAGTGGAGAATTTTTCGGCGTCCCATCGATTGTTCCCCGGACACTGTTGACAAGATCGTCATGGCCTGCGTGTGTCTTCATAATTTCCTCCGTACAGAGACCGGGCTATCGAACTCCTCAACCTACGTTCTCAGCGGATTTGTGGACACGGACAATCGCGACGGTGACTACCGTGAAATAATTCACGTTAACACTGATATGTTCGCGATACGTCAGAGAGGAAATTACGGAAGTAGATGCCTGGCAGAAATTCGGGAGACCTACGCCAATTATTTTTTGTCATATGAAGGATTTCTAAATTTTTAGAATGACATAATTTAGGCCAAAATAATAGAAATTCGACAACTGATGCTGTTATAAAATGAAAAAATTCTGCCATTTGTTGGGGCGAAGACCTTCCCACTTTTGTTTCAAAAGCTTTGCCGAACCCAAAACTTGACAGAAAAAATTCCATATCCCCAATGCGGTTGTCATATTCTTCAGCTGTCATGACTTTAACTTTTAAAGACTGCAAGCGGTTCAGGGGGGCCATAATCTCGGCTCGGGCATCCAATCGTTTAAGAAGGCTCAAGTCATTCAGGGCTGATAAAACGTAATGGGCAAAAGCTGAGTTGGTGCTGGTCTGCAAATGAACACATGATTTAACGTAGCAGGATTCAGTGTTCAGGACCACGTGAGCGGTTGTCAGCCTATGTATCTGCCACGTGTCTAGTGCTCGGTTTAGGGAAACTGAATTAGTAACTTGTCTGCCAACTTGTTTGTCTGTCTGAATGGATTTCTGTCTGTGTCTTTGTTTGTGCCTGCCTGTTTATGTTCATCTATAGCATCCGATACCTTCTCTCTCGGCTGGCACAAATTGTCTGCAAATTTGCCGATTAGATTGTCCATTTCAGCAGCTTCACCGCCTTCCAACTTGCGCTTCTTATTGCTAACATATTGCTGCGCGCCAGTTTTGTTCGGTGCAGCAGTAGTTAGCTGTGTGCTGGTGCTCGTAGTCGGATTGTCAGGGTTACCCGTCGCTTGGTTGCTTCCGCTCTCGTTTTTGTTCTCGGCCTGCGCCTCGTTCAGGTTGCTCACCGTGCTGAAAAAACGAAGAAACTAAGTGCATAGTACATACTAAAGATTTCATTACTCATCAGGTTTATTAACTAATCAAATAGGCAATCGTTGGAAATCAACTGGCAGTGTTTTAAATCGATCAATCAAGTGACCGCACAAGATGGACATTTCGATCAATCAACCAATGACCTATTAACGGGCGATCTATTTAGCACTATTCAATCAACCAACAGTCAATCAATCGAAGGTCGTACATACCAAAACTTTTCATCGCGGTTCCATATCGTCGCGCAAGAATGGAAGCTGCTCAAATCACAATTAGGGCTGCTTCGACTCGGCTGCCAACCCGCTGGGGTTCTTCATCATTTTCATTCGACGTCGGAATCCGTGCTTCCGATATTTCCATTTTTTCTCGATCTCAACTGCAAATATGACGGAAAATGCCTACAATTAATGAATCGATCAAATCCGCACAGCAACAATGCGCCACGAAACTTACGCTTCCTAATTATTCTATGGCCTTCCAAATTCACTCGAATTTCGTCCCAAAGATCTTCTTTTTGTTGGGCACCTTTGCTGTAGCTTTTGTGACGTGAATTCCACAGAAATGATCGCGTTCACACCTCATCGATGAGAAATTCCGTGAATTTTTCGTCCTCCGTCTTTCCCTTCGGTGCACCAAGTCTTTCCGTTTTCCGTCTTTTCGTCTTCCGTCTTTCTTTTCGGCGCGCCACGTTTGCCCACCCTCGTGCAGGAACACAAAATTGAAAGCTGGGAAGATGTGTTTTTTCAAAAAAATATGGGAAAGAGTGATTATACAATCTGCAGAAAGATGACAAAACGAACGATTTTTCAGGCAAGCCTTAAATGGAAATGAAACTTTTGCGCCCAAAATTTAACGTGAGATACAAGAAAACTCGCTCGCCAAGCAATTTGAAAACGTTCACACATGAGATCGCATTTGAGATCTCACGGGCGATCTCACGACCCTGTTTATAGTATGTGAGATTACAAAAATTGGACGAGCCGTTTATAGCCGTGAGATTGTACGTCGGATGAAAGGTTTTTCGCCTCATGAAAGCATTTCTCACAAAATAAACAGGCTTTGAGTTGCAGTGGCGCGCCGAGCTTTGGTTTGAGGAGGGTGTTATTTTTTTTCCAACAGCATACATTTTTTATTGTATCCGAAATATTTCCGATAGAACGTAAGGGGGGAGTGTTGCATGACAATTCTCAGTCATGGTGTTTTTCTCTACATGGGGGACCCTTAGGTCATTTTTTTAACTTTCAAGGGGTTTTACATCAACAAAACACCCCCCCCGTCGGCGCGCCACTGTTAAGTTGAGATTTTCCTCATTGCGCCAGAGGTGCTTCTACAGTCGTCCCCACATTGTACTCCGGTCACGTGCTTTTAACTACATAAAAATAAGTCAAACTCCGCCCCCAAATGCACACTTCGGGTCAAGCAAACCACACCCAATAGCCAATCAAAAACGTCCGACACTAAAAATAATCAAAACATAAAAAAACTTTCGATGGGGATTTGCATTCCACGAGTTATAATCAATAATTTAAGAGCAAGAAAAAATTCTTGTCCAGAGGGCAGTGAACTATCAGGCAGCGGTAGAAACAGCTGTTCGGTGAAATTGAGACAAGTCCCACAGGCTCACATAACATTATTGTACGTGCGACTTGACCGGGACTTGTCCCAAATAAACTGTGATCGTTATCTTTTGCACGATTTGGTTTGCCATGGGCGACATAAATTCAGCCTGTCTAGCCAGTGTTTCTTTTATTGACCCAACCGGCCCGCCACAACAGACGGTGCATGCGCGCACCTGATTTTTGTGCAACCGAAGAACATTGTGGGGACGACTGTACACGGCAATAGTTTCGTTCCGTGACCCACGACGCCGCACCGGTTTTTGTTACACATATGTATCATCAGTGTCCGTCCACCCAGTTGTCAGTTTTCATGTCTATTCACCCAAAAAGTTCTCCACATAAATATTCAATTACATTAAGGTGAAGTGTTATAAAGGGTATGCCAAGAATATTTCCCCGTAAGTCATTGTACACATTGACCGACAAACTGAACATCGAGCGTTTACTGACACACGCTATTTATGATCGCCTTGTCAGTGGAGCAACGCAGTCTGTTAACGGAAAATTCACTGTGTCTCCCTTGTAGAGAATTTGAAATCCGCCGCACTGATGGTCACTGCAAAAATAAGCGAGAACTGAAAATGTACAATTCGTAACTGCTTGTAAAATGGTGGCAAACAGCCTTTTACCGTACATACCCGTGACCGTCACTTTCTAGGCTGTCAATTTCTACCCAGTCCGCGGTGATTCGGTCCGCCCAACAGCCCCACCAAACCCAGTTACAAGACGGCTCGTACCGGATCTTGACGGCTTGTAAGTCGGACACTTTGGTCCGGCTGGCGACGACCTCCACAAGAACTTTTCCTGACGGAAGACTCTCGCCGTCACTGGAAGCAAACAAAGCGAACACGTCTATATACTGAATATATATTATATTTATTTATTACTTATTTGTTGATATACTGGTTCTACTGAATACCATTAAACAAAATATTATACAGCTGTGACGAAGTCACGTCTTCAGCCCACGCCCGTTCCAGCGGGCCCACTAAAACAGGTATTGATAATGAAATTTTCTCCTCGTACGAGGTAACTAGTGTTTGACGTTCATCAGTTCCCGACACAAATCCGATGACAGAACCAATCACTTTATGCGGAAAACTCATTGCAGTCAACCAATTTTAGGTAATTGAAAGTCGTGAGGTTCAATTAAAAACTGTAAATTAATTCGAGTTGACGGTGTTATCTTGTGCTCTGAATTTGTCAGTTTATTTATAGCTGTAGACGTTGTTGTGAGCCATGGATAATAATACGGTACTGTAGCGCTCTGCGTGCACCGTGCAGTTGAACCTGAATTGAATTGAACTTACGTCATCTGTTCAATCGATTCTTCCACCCCGTCGCGACCGACGAGGGTGACGAAAATTGATCCCTTTGACTCTTCCGATTCCGGGGATAGGCGAAGGGAGACCTTCATCGCATGAGCTACAAAATAGAACGATGTTTTAATGTATTTTTTTAATGTTTAATACCTAATGTCTAATATGTCCGAATTTTCTAATTTAATACTTTTTTTTCTAATATTTTTCTAATGTCTAAGACGTAATTAAATGTGTTTACCACAAAATCCCGTGTCATCGCCCTTTGTGACGAGGTAGTGAGGCTTCGCTGAAGCTCTACTGGTAGCGAAGAGACCCATATCACCCGTCTCTCCTCCGAAGCATTTGCCGTCCTTGAAATCATCGAAACTGTCGCAGGCGTAACTGACGTGGGTCCCCGCACACGTCGAGTCCACCGACTCGATGGCGAACTCGATCGCGCGATTGTGGTTGCACTTTGCGCTTTCCGGGACGCTTCCCCCTGGAAAAACAAACTCACACATTCATAACAAGCAAATTCAGAAAGCTTCTAAAATTTATCAGGCAGAGAAAACACTTTGAAAATGTACTGTATTTCCGCGATGGATAGCGACCGCGTACGAGCTGTGGAACGTTTAATCGGCCACGGGGCGCTTGTGCTGTGTGTATGGTGCACAGACCCCGTGCACACGTTCCATTCCAGTACGACTGTCGCCATCTATCGCGGAAATACAGTATTGATAATTGCGATTCCGTGGGGGCACACATACAATCGAATTGAAGAATACTGCTGATGACGCCGGTGACAATGTGCTGGCATCCAGGTTGATGCTGACCACCGTTGGGATAAACTGCATCATGTAAGGTTGTTTGTTTCACATCACGAATCAATTGTTGCACGGATATTTCGTGGACTCTACAGTCAGCCCCAGGAAGAACTCTGCTCACGTGACTTTTGCTGTTCAAACAGACCGAACTCAAACTCCGCCCTAAATTGCACCGTTTCTGACAACCAGTCAGGACAATTGACGAACAACTTCTACTAAATCAAGCCAATCAACTGCAACGGCAGAAAAAAAGCACAGTCATGAAAAGCTGCAAAAACAGCTGATAAGATTTCGAATTCGGCCGCTTTGCGCAGTTTCCCTGCGGTTAAGTCATCTGTTGTTGCAGTCCCATACACAGGTAAACTGCTATTTGTTTTTCGAGATCGCGAGATAAGCCAATTTTTGGTGGGCCACTTGGATCAATCACTTGCATCTCTTGATATCGAAGATATTTTATTGCTACACCTGTCGCACCTCATCTCTCTCTCTCTCTATGTGCAAACAGCCTGTGTTGTGCAAGCAGAGTTCTTCTTGGGGCTGACTGTAGTGAATCTCGAGACGCTCCTCGTGTCTGGAACTTACAGTCGATATCACCGACCCGAGTGTACAGGCCGAATCCGCCGAGGAAGAGAGACACTGCATTTCCGTGGACTCCCGCCACAAAGTCCGCGTCCCCGATGCTGAGCAAGGCGTCGGAATGGCCGCCCTCGAAGATCGGTCCGGCGGGATCGAGGGCGGTGATCTTACCCACTCTTTCGTGGCCCAATACATTTAGCCTGACAACGGAATGACCAATCACTAATTGAAATGCTACTTCACACGATAAGATCGTCTGTTTGACGAGATTTCACGTTTACAAAATAATTATTAATAACAATACTATATTTTTAATTGTTATAATAATATATTTTTCCTATCGAAAATATTATCAGAAATATAGTATTTCCTTAAAAAAAATTAAATTTAACACTTTATTTATTTATTTTATTTATTTATTTATCTATTTTACTGTATAAGTTATCACCGTAGCCGATTTCTAGTCAGTATATCCGTACGCTTTAGGCGCCGCTACAGACATGCACAATAATTTCCCATAGAATAATCAATTAGAGCGAATATAAAATTATCGATAAGAAATGAATAAAATAGCAGGACGAAGTGAATGGTAAATTTTGTAAGTCAAATACCTGTGGGCGGTGAATCCCGCAGCATGAGCCCCCAATGAGTGACCGATGAGATGGAACGACGAAGATCTGGAACCTTTTTGGGTGCTGCAAAATGTTAACAAATAAATCCGTAAAAATGATTATCGTTTTAATTTTTGCATTTTGAAATAAAGCAGTAAATTGGAAAAAATGAATATTTTTACTTTTTGCGTTACCACTTGATCTGAGAAAAAGTACGGCCCATCAAACCTTTCACCTACTTTAGTCCGGCTATCAATTTGGCGATTTGCACCGCCACCATCTGCGTGTTGGCCGATGCGCCCCAATAATCGGGAGCTTTCGCGCCCTTGTTCCAATCCACAAAGATATAATTCACCTCCGGTTGCTGAAGTGATAAAAGCAGAAAATTTATTCTTTCAAACTCCAAAGAATTCATGCAGATATTGCCACAGATATGCATGCCACAACAAAAATTATCCAGGTAAGCAATTTATACTCAGCGGAAATTAAGAATAATTATCGTTGTATAAACTCAAATCCGTTGTTTCGATTACTAAGCTTTTTAGTTTAAATTAAACTATAACAAGCTGAATAAATTCTTTCAGAAATTTCTAACCATTAATTGTTTCACTTTACCCGTTTTCTTATAATAAAACAATCGATTTACACTTGAAGTATCAGTTTATCTCCATATTCGTTCTGTTTAATTGTGCCACGGATATCATTTTTCATACTGTAAATTTCACAGTAATTACCCCTCGAAAAACGGCCGCTTTAAGCCGCGGACTCCAGGCCGACCACGGGCCACTTCCGAAGCCGTGAATCATCATGACCGTCGGTCGATCCCCCCGAAAGCTCGACTCCCCAAGGGACGCGACGTCTTTGTAGTCCAGCACTTCCGGATCTCTTTGCTCAGCCGATGTGTACAAATGGAAGTTTGTTCGGACGTGGTCCGGCCCGGCAGGGAGGCGGTAGAAGTTTCCGAAGGTTCCATTCTTATAGAAACATCCGTAGCCGTTATAACAGATATGGTCGTCATTAACATCGCGGTTCAAGCCGACCTCCGCAGCTCTTTTAGCCGCCTCGTACTGCAGGTAGGATTGCGCAATGCTGGTGTAGATGTAGGCGGTACTTTCCGGTTCCACACGGTCCCCCAGACTGATCGTTCGAGGTCCGTGGGGTGAGGCAGTGATCGGGCAAACTGCTTGGAGGAGCGCCAACAGAAGGGTCAGTGCGACGACAGACGGACCCATGACCAACGGTTAGTTGTCTGAATCCAGACAAGGCTTGATATGTACTAGCAGTCAGTTGTCTGAATCCAGACAAGGCTTGATATGTACTAGCAGTCAGTTGTCTGAATCCAGACAAGGCTTGATATGGTACTAGTGGTCAGTTGTCTGAATCCAGACAAGGCTTGATATGGTACTAGCTAATGTAGCAGCTGGGTTTACGGCGTCTACGATCTGCGACCACGCGGCATTTGAGACGGGATTTTATACTTTTTCTTCCAACGGAATGTTGTTTTGCAATCGGTATCGAACGGAATGGCCGCTTTGCTAATTGTTCACCCCACAAAAGAAATAAGGTTAGATTAAATTATCAGGTTATTTAGCTACTAGATATCGTGGGGTGTTTGAACAAGCTGCCCTTTGAGCAATGCTCTGATAGTAGGATCACACTCACTTGGAGTGTTATTCGTGTGCCGAATTCAGAGTTACTTAGGCATGTTTTTTTATCAAGACCTATTCAAGTGATGAATATGAAAAATCATTTCACCACTAGAAACAGGCGAATTTATTTTTGGTTAAGTTTCAAAGGATCCAATGCGTTTACCGCTGGGTGTGAGTGTAATTGATTGATTACTTGATTTAAAGCTATCCCTTTCAATTGATTGTTGATTGACTGGCCTTGTTCGACCTTAGAACGTGATCGATTGATTGATTGATTGTGATTGAAACGAAGAGAGAGCGTATCGGGCGTGTCGGAGAGTTTGTATCAGGCAAGAAATATTCGGATTTTTTAAGAGTTTTTTAAAAGTTCGTCTAGTTCGCATGATGGACCATTTTTTTCTCGTACGCAGACGTCCGTAATGGTAATTTCTCCAATTGTGATAAACGGGCTGTTCCATTGTTTATTATTCTGTTCTGGGTCTTGGTGCCACATTGTATGTCACTCCGTCCCTTTGTTTCTTTCAAGGAAAATTTCAACTATAGGATTTGCTCGTACTGATAATTATTTATCGGAGCTATCGAAAGTTAGCGTATCGGGAAATTTGGACCCTAGCGGTATCGTAGCGTTAGCGAAGCGGAGCTATGACTTGGCGTATTGGCAGCATTGCGGAAGGCAAAAACAGTTATCAGCTTAGCTCTGGGCCGCCGCACTTAAAGGATTGGACGGACTTCCGCGTACCGTTCACCGCTCTTACGGTATCAGCCAATCGATAATTCAATTGTTAAATGTCACTTATTTCTTTCTTTTTTTATTATTACACACGGGTAGTTGTATGGCCGCAACTTGGGGAGATGTGAACGAACGAGGAACCGCGCGTATGATATGTCTATTAAAGGCGGAAAAACTTCATTTCGGTCACCATTTGTAGGATATTTATTTTTTGCAGTAAAAGTAAAATTAATTTGTCATGTATGTAATTTGATCGGAAAGGAAACTTGTTTGTGAAAGCAATACTATTTGGCGACTTCTGAAAAGAGTGTAATCGCTCGCACAAAGTCCTCCGGCTGTTCCAGACCCAGGCAAACGGGCAGGGTATCGTCATGCAGCGTAATCAGCATATTCGCGGTGGAAAGGCAGTACGGTGCGAGGACCTTATCGACGGTCTGGATCAATGTCGCTCGTTCGCTCGAGGAGAGCAGATTCGGGTTCGAGGGGACAGTGACCTCCACGTACGGAACATCACAAATGCCGGTGGTGGTATTGCTGCCGTAGCATTGATACCAGATTTCCAGCTGTTGGCTGTTGTCGAGGAAGAGGATCTTGTGCGCTCCGCGTGCTGAGTCAGAGGATTGAAAAGGTTACATGACAGTGCATGTGAAGACGGGCGAATTTGCGGACTGAGTGACGGACGACGGACGGACGGGTCGACAGACGGACGAGAGGACGGACGGACGGACGGACGGGTGGACAGACGGACGGCTAAACTACCAAACGGACGAGCAAATAGATGGCTGGACAAACAGATGAATGGACGGGGGGCAGACTGGTGGATGGATGGATGGACGGACGGACAAACCGACGGAGCAACGGTCCGACGGATGGATACGTGAACGGATGTTTTTATGGATGGGCGGCTAGGCGGAGTCACAGAAGGACGTCCGGAGATACGGATGAAGAAACAGATAGACGGACGGACGAACCAATTGACGGACGGATAGATACTTAAACGGATGGGCGGCTAAAAGGAGCCGCTTATGGTCGTGCAGACACACGAATTAAGGAACATAAGGATAAACGGATGAACATACGGATGGACGGACGGATGGACGAAAGAACGTACACAGGGAAACACGGCTGAAGGACCCGATGTGCCGATTAGGATGAGCGATAAATTATCGCCATGCGGACTGACGGAAACCCGGAAAGGAGACGGGTGAATGGATAAACGGAAAGATAATCGCTTACATGGCTTCGTAATGTCGAATATTGCGCTCCAAGTCAACACGTCCTTTTCTCCGTTGGCGTTGAAGTACCCGGCACTG
>LRSR01006066.1:0-18694 GCA_001579985.1 Hypsibius dujardini | reverse complement strand
CAAACAGACAAACAGACAGACAGATAGACAGACAGACAGGCAGGCAATGATAAATGATTATATGACGTGTATTTCAGTAATGTAACGAGATATTTTGAGTTGCAGGCGAATGATGAAAAGGACGAAATGGAGAAACTTCAGGCCTACAACAAAACTTTAGTTTTAAACATTTTGCCGGCTCATGTTGCCGATCATTTTCTTCACATCGAAAGACGAAATGAGGTGGGCTATTTTTTAGGATGATATGTTTAGGATCCTTCGTTTTTCTTCTTCTCTTTGCTGTACTACCTGACTTACCGGGTGTTTCCACTGTGTACAGGATCTATACTCGGAGCTGTGCGAAGATGCCTGCATCATGTTCGCCAAAATTACAAACTTTTCCGAGTTCTACGTCGAACTTGAGGCTAATAACGAGGGCGTGGAGTGTCTGCGACTGCTCAACGAAATACTCGCCGACTTTGATGAGGTCAGACTAAATCACCCGCGAACCCGTTTGTCACGGTGCTAGAACCGCTATTCTTAATACTGTTTTCCTCTTGGATATCCCCAGATGCTGTCGGAAGACCGTTTCAACACAATTGAGAAAATCAAGACAATTGGCGAGTGCTACATGGCTGCTTCTGGTCTCACAGCTGCCACCGCTGATCACGTGCAGTTTCGTCACGTAGCACAGGTATCGTTCTTGTCTGTCTGTCTGTCTGTCTGTCTTCTGCCTGCCGGCCTCCTTGCCCGTCTGTCTGTCTGATTGTTCGTCTGTCTACCGTCTGCTGTTTTGCCTGCTGATTGGCATTAGTCGTGTTAATTACTCACGTAAATTCTTAGTTGGCCGATTACGCCATGGCAATTCGGGAGCAACTCATCACCGTCAACGAGCATTCTTACAACAGTTTTACCTTACGAATCGGTCTCAGCATGGGTCCAGTGGTTGCTGGAGTGATCGGCGCCAAAAAACCACAGTACGACATATGGGGCAATTCCGTCAACATCAGGTAGGGTAGAGTACGATAATGTCGTTCCTCCTTCGTACACGACAAAAATAGTTCCAACGTTCCAACTCAGACACGCCTTTTCTGACCATCTCTTAGTTCTCGTATGGAATCAACCGGTGTTCCGGATAAAATTCAAGTCACCGAGGAGGTCTTCAAGGTCCTGGAACCGCTGGGCTATACATTCCAAGCGCGGGGATCCGTCCAAGTCAAGGGGAAAGGACTGATGACCACATATTTTTTAACCGGAAAATCCGACTGAAATTTTTCTCATTTCTTAAATACATTTCTCACAGGCAGACACAGTGAAAAGATGATTTGTATTTTGTCTTACGATCTATACCACATTGGGTAGAGGAGGTACAACGTTGATAGTCAAATGACTGGAACCTCTTTTGGCTGTCTGTAATGACTCTGACATGTACAGACATGTCTGTAGACTTCCGGAACGGGTTCCTCCGTAATGGTGGACAGGGTCGATGGTCGGCCTTCCGACACAGACACAGCCTTTGCTGATGAAACAACAGGAACAGCATAGGCGACATCGCTGGATTGAATGTTGTTCCGTTTTATGGTCACCTTGAATTCGGCACTGCTTGCTACAACTTTCGTCCCGACGGATATCGTTGGGATAGAGCTTTTCGGGATAACCTCACTGAAATCAAGGGTTAGAGAAGGGGGAATTATCGTAGCTCTTTCTAAGTACTCAGGGGAGCCTTTTTTCTACTGTACAATAACGTACCTGGGTCGCCAGGGGGTGAAGCAGGCTTCGCGGAAGTTGGCCCAAAATGATCCGCGATCAAACGGGCTACGAAATCTATGTAGTGTCTTGTTGAAGTATTTGTCAGTTTTCTGGAAGTGAAATATAGGATGACTGTCTGTGTGTCTGTGTCTGTGTCTGCGTCTGTGTCTGTGTCTGTCTGTGTGTCTGTGTCTGTGTCTGTGTCTGTGTCTGTGTCTGTGTCTGTGTGTCTGTGTCTGTGTGTCTGTGTCTGTGTCTGTGTCTATGTGTCTGTGTCTGTGTGTCTGTGTCTGTGTCTGTGTCTATGTGTGCCCGCAAGCCTGACTGGTTATGGCTTAACCTTTTTGTGGTGTCAGATAAAAGCTGGATTTAGACTTACGAATTCATGAACGGTGATTCCAAGCTTGAGAAGATCGCACTGACATGTTAATAATATGTTCAAAAAATGCAAATTCGCACCGGCAGCTGCCACTTCCAGTATTGTGGTAGCCAAGTATCCCAATTCCTCCCTAGGATAGTAAAGTCCTCCTAAATGACAAACGACCGATGCCAGTTCTGAGTATCTTCCAGATAAAATGGTAACGCATCCTTTCAACTTACGCAAAGCAATATGGAGGATGGAGGCGGTAGGTATGAGAACCCAGAGAATACCGTAAGAAACTAGTAGGAGCAAGAAGCATCCGTAGTTCCTGATCCCGACGCAATTATCCAACCATGGGCACTATATGCGGGAACGACCAGAAATCCGTTAGTCTGCGTTCACATGCCTTCACGGATAGTCGTTCGCTGTGCTCGTACGTGATGATCAAATCTTTCTGTAATACCCATTTGCTTTACAAAATGCAAACCCATAACACTGGCAGCACATCAAAGCACTGTTCCACATACAGACACAGACACAGACACAGACACAGACACAGACACAGACACAGACACAGACACAGACACAGACACAGACACAGACCTATGCATTTTCCGCAGAGTTTGCAATGATGGACTCTGGGTGGCTTAAAAATGTTGCAGTGGTAACACCAATCTGTTAGAATTTCTTGTCCGGCCACCGTCCAAGTGTACTGCCGCTTCATCAGAAACTGCTGTTTCCCCGCTCCCGAGTGCACCACAAACGCGGTTTTGGCGTAATCCTCCGGCTGCTGTAATTCTGCGATTGAGAATGAATTATCTGACTGCGGAGTCATTCAATTTTAGTGTGTCACGAATCAGCCTACCAAGATCCTTCTCTAACGCCGTGAGTTTCTCGTTAGAATACGGTGCCATGGCTCCAGGATCCATAAACGATGTCCAGAGAAATAACGTACAAGCCCATAAGAAAACACCGAGTACTGTGCAAGGTATCGCGGGTAAGCCAAAATGGTAAAGAAACGGTGCACTAAAACAACGTAACAACTGAAACGTATGAGCGTGGTAAGAAAACGGAATTTCATTAGACAGACATAGATGACGAAGTAATGTCACCAGTCAAAGGACAGACATTCAGACATTCAGACAGACAGACAGACACACACACACACAGACACACACACACAGACAGACAGACAGACAGACAGACACACAGACACACAGACACACAGACAGACACACAGACACACAGGCAGACACACAGACACACAGACAGACACACAGACAGGCAGGCAGACAGACAGACAGACAGACTTACTCTATGGCAAAAAATAGTATTGCTGGCGCAGTGCATGTAACCACAGTTAGCCACCATATGGAACCAGGGAATGCTGCAACCAGGTCGGTCACCCAGAGCTCTAATTTATGTGCAATCGACTTTCGATGTTTGAAGTCCAGCTGGGTCTGCTCTGGCCAGTCCTCAAAATCAATCGCTGCCTCGACCGAGTCTGCGCCGTACTTGGTCCAGTCATCAGTCATTCTGGAACTACCTCGCACTTATACTTTCTAACAAGAGTTTTAACTGCTACGGCCGATACTTTATTTAAAGGTATCTTTCTTGCGTTGCTACACGATAGCTCATTATGTAATGCACTAACCTGCCATAAAGAAGGAGTAAAATCTAAGGTGAACAGTTCGAATTGCAAAATACCAGATGGTTCTTGACGGGACATGTAAATAAATAATGGCAACGATCCATGAAACTCAATCTCATTTCAAGGCGCATTTTGTTATAATCAAATTGAACTGAGTCAACAAGATATATTTGCATTGATGACAAAAACGCTTATTTGCAAAACAAGGTTAAATTTTTAAATTTGACTGAAGTTAGGCAGAAGGCCGGCGGCATTGTATTGGGCAGGAAAAGGTAACAAGCCGCTCCGCATGGACCAGTGTGGTGATCGAACAGGCTGCTGAATCGGTTCGGCAGTCGGATTGGCATTTCTCGTGCTAGGTCCTTCCTCTTTTCGCGGAAGGCGTTGTTTCCCCCTGGTGCGGATATCATGCTGGAAGGAAACCAGACGATAACCTCGACAGGTAAATGTTCGCGCCTCCAAACAGACAGACAAACCGACAGACAGACATTCAGACATTCAGATAGACAGACAGACAGACAGCCCGACAGACAGACAAACAGACAGGCAGGCAGGCAGACAGACAGGCAGGCAGACAGACAGACAGGCAGACAGGCAGGCAGGCAGGCAGACAGAGAGACAGACAGGCAGACAGACATGTGTTTACCGTAATAGAATCAAGTTTTTGTATCACATCTGCGATTTTGTCATTGTTCAGTGACACAGGCGAGAAGAGTTGCCTGGAATCTCCGTCACCCACAATAAGGGAATTTATGCGAGCTGGACTGTCGAAGTACTCTTCCGGAATACCGACTTGAGCTTTCGAGCCCGATGCATCATCAGAACAACCCCACACCTCCACCCTTTCAGCCGTTCCCAGAGCACAGAACACGAGGACATGCTGAAACGGGTGGTAGTCAATGTCCATGGCTGGTACGGACCGCATTCCATTGGGTATATTGCCGATAACCTTTCCGGAGGTGGTTTCGATGACGTTAACGGATGAGTCGCCGTTGGCCACGTATAAATTGGTGCCGCATGGAGAAACCTTGCAACGAACTCGGTGACGCATCGGTAGTGCGCCTGTGATTTTGCGCATCAGCTGCAAACTAAATACAAAAATATTCTTTGTAAATTAAATAAATGTTATTTTTTTCCTGCTGAAAATTTCTGAATAGACATAATTGTTGATAGCTATAAATGTGTCTAAAAGACATTGGAGGTGCTTATAAATTTGACTTAAATTCGAGCTCATTACTCGTACCCTTTCTGGTCGAGGAAACAAATGTCACCACGTTGGTAGAGCACAATTAACTCCTTCGTTTTCGGAGAGAGTTGCAGGTCAGTTATGGTGGTCCGTCCAGACAGATTGCCCGAAGAGCCCTGCAGCAATTTCCAGGAGCCCTCTTCGGGGGACGACTCGCCACAGCCCCATTGGCGAACTATGCTATCGTTTCCAGCGGAGAAGAAAGACCTTCCAGACGACTCAAACAACAGCACGTTCACGAAGCTATTATGTCCGCCGAGTTCTTGCAGCAAGGTGTACTAAAAACGTTAGAGAAAGAGTCGAATACCCTGACAGACAAACAGACAAACAGGCAGACAGACAGGCAGACAGACGGACAGACAGACAGACAGACAGACAGACAGCAGCAGACAGACAGACAGACAGACAGACAGACAGACAGACAGGTAGGTCGAATGTTTTGGAAGACCTTAAGTAAGCAGGCAAATTTTGCAATACCTCAGACGAATGACTTTCCAATCGCCATATACGCACAATGCCGTCGTAGCATCCGGTTGCTACAACCTGTTGGCGCTTAGGGTGGAAGCGGGCGCAATATACAAATCCAGGGTGGGGCAAAGATGCAACGACTTTTTCGCGCAAAGTGTCCACTAAACTCCAAACTCTGCGAATAGATTATCATATTATTTGTAGTTAAACTGCAACGGTTGCCACATACTTTACGGTACCGTCCGCACAGGCAGTCAGTAGGAGACTGTCGTCCCTCGACCATTCTAGATCGTAGATGATGCCCCTGAAGTCAGGCAGCCGTCGTTGCAATTGACCGGACGGAAAGGTGTAGACATAGACACAAGCGATTCCAGTCCGCTCTAATCCGCCGCATGCTAAGGACCTTTAAGAAGGAAGTGTTCACTTTTTCGCTGTGCGTCTATGTTCATAGAGTGCTTACCGGCCATTGTGAGAAAACAAAACTACCGAAGCGCCTTGATGACCAGCCGTTAGAGGCATGAGCTGCTTGTCTGGGATAAGGCAAATTTGGTTTGGCTGACGACTGAGGGGATAGTCAGACACAACGCTTGAAACGCTGTTTGAGCCTCGGATGTCGGGATCAGACAAAATGGCCTGTTGGTTTCTGAAAAGATTATACAGTAATAATTGCTTGATCTATTAAGTAATTGCCGCACTGATAATTCGGTTCTCTGTCTGTCTGTCTGCCTGTCTGCCTGTCTGTCTGTCTGTCTGTCTGTGTGTCTGTGTGTCTGTGTGTCTGTGTGTCTGTCTGTCTGTGTGTCTGTCTGTCTGTCTGTGTGTCTGTGTGTCTGTGTGTCTGTGTGTCTGTCTGTTTGTCTGTCTGTCTGTCTGTCCGTCTGTCTGTGCTGGAATTAACTCGACTTACGTCAGGTCTCTCAGACTAGCAGTCGATGCAGTTTCCAAAATATCGCGAATGGCAGTGTACGTTGTCTGACTGTTTTTTGGCTGTGAAGCGAGCACGTTGGTATAAAATCTATACTAAATGGGTAGCTTGAACCTTTGCTTACCAGTTGGTTGGACAGCTCCCCTGTCCTACTCGCGGGCATTGGCACTTGCAACAGCGTCACGTAAAGTGTGGAGGGATATTTTAAGCGGTGTCTGGACTTCCACCAGTTATACACGATTGGGGCATCTTTCTGCTGGGAACGTTGTCTGAAGATCCCTTGATCGGGAAAGTACAACTGCAAGCGGACTCGGTGATCCGATAGATTTGCTCTGTTGCGCTCTGTAAGCTGAAAAATTAAAAATACAGATTAAAAAATGAATTTCTTTTTTAATTCTGAATATTTTCGGATAAAATTTCTCACCTTTAAAAACGCCCACGCGATCGTGCGAACCTGCTCTGTGGCTTTCAAATTCTCAGAAGAATTGTTCTTGTTTTCTTTCTCGGTAATGCTTGAGTTAACCAACTAATGAAGGAAGACACGAAGTGAAATGATCGACTTTCATTCACTTCGCGATTAAGATTCCCGAAAAAATACCTCAAAAAATATTATGGCCTCATCTTCCCTAAAGAAATAGCCGAACTCTTCCTCGAATATCAACGTTTGCTCCCAAGAAGGCAGTGAAGCATCCGGCGTGGATAAATCGCACAACTGTGTCGTCAAAGGCGAGATATACTCATCGATTAATTGGCCGTTCCTTTGAAAAATAACCGGAAATAAAATAATAAATGCAGATAGCGCAGTGAAAAGACAGACAGACAGACAGACATCCATCCATCCAGACAGACAAACAGACAGACAGACAGACAGACAGACAGACAGACAAACAGACAGACAGGCAGGCAGGCAGGCAGGCAGACAGGCAGACAGACAGGCAGACAGACAGACAGACAGACAGACAGGCAGGCAGGCAGATTGACAGACAGACAGACAGTCGCATATTAAAATATTTTATATTTGCCTGTATTCTTTGCGGAACATTCTCCCGCTCGAACTACTCATCAGCAGCACTCTCACCGCAGCTCGCAGCAAGAAACTATCCCCGGTGATTTTGTCAGTCCGATGAATGGTTATCGCCAAAGCACTGGTCTTTGGAATCGTCTTTAATACCACGTCCTCACCATTCTCCTGCCTCGTTTCAGGCGGTTTTGCATCGAACTCCGGCGAATCATTGTTCATCACTGGTAGAATCTGTTCCGGTGGTCCGACAGGAAGCGTCTCATCCAGTATTTCCGAAGCAGTCTTTATCTTTTCTCGAATTTTTTTCAGTCGACTTCTCTGTCGTTCTTCAGCCCCGAACCCTCGGGGAGAAACGAGAACTGCTTTCTTCACGGCCGACTGAGAACGACTTTCTTGCTCAGATTCGCCATCTATCGTCGAACCGACACTGGTCATTTCGATTATTGTTTCATAACTCGACTGGAGAGTTGCCGCGGAGGGGAAGGTTTCTTTTCTCCGCCTGGGACGAACCGGAGCTGTCGGTAAACTCTCCACTTGCACGCTTGATGAACGCTCGTTCGCCTCACCGCTGATTTTTGCTATCAAACATTGTACACAGCTTCAGATAGTCCGTCATCAATCTGTCTGTCTGTCTGTCTGTCTGTCTGTCTGTCTGTCTGCCTGCCTGTGTGTCTGTGTGTCTGTGTGTCTGTGTATCTGTCTGTCTGTCTGTCCGTGTGTCTGTCTGTCTGTGTGTCTGTGTGTCTGTCTGTGTGTCTGTCAGTCTGTGTGTCTGTCTGTGGGTCTGTCTGCCTGACTGCCTGTCTGTCTGTGTACCTTTATTAGTCCGTCTTGGCCTTCGCAGCTTCACATTATCCTCTCGAATAGCGGTCTCGTTTTCTGCGGTTTCATCCAACACCTTTCGTATCGTGTCTGCTGTTGACCGCAGTCGTTGCGCCGCTTCCGTTGCGTCCTTCGAAAAGCGTCTCGGTATGGGTTTAGTGGCCATCAGTATCCCGTCACCATCACCGCGCGTAAAAAGAGTCGCCGAGCCATTATAATCCTCCTTCGTCTGTCCGTCTGCGCTGGTCGGGCGAGAGTTGATCAGCTCTTGGAAGCGGTGCTTCGTTACGCTTTTAGCGAAACTCTCAGACGGTCTTTCCATGGCAGTTCATCTGGAAAAAAAATAAGAATTCGCGTTTGGAAAAATCACTTTTCAGTTTTTAGTGCAATAATAATACAATTCTTCTTTAAAAAAAAATATAAAAAAATAAAGGAAAATTGTTCATCTCAGACATTCGAAATATTAAGCCTGTAACTAGGGAGCAACGTTATGCTTGAAAAAAAGTAATGATACTCGTACCGGATAAACTTCAGCAGGACAGCGAACGATCGAATGAACATTCCAGACAAGTAAACCCAGAAATAACAAATAAACGGCCTCGTCTCATCGAAAATTCAGGCGATCCACTGTAATCGAGCGGTTTGAGTGTGCGGCAAACAAAATCTCATACCAGTCCAGTATTCGTACCACGTAATGGCAAGACTAACTCATGGTATAAATGGTATACCATATGCGCCTGTCTTAGAGACCGGGACGCTACTAGTCCAATATTCGTACCACGTAATGGCAAGACCACCTCATGGTATAAATGGTATACCGAATACGCCTGTCTTAGAGACCGGGACGCAATCGTCCACCCGATAATTAATCCGATGGATCAATAGTTCGCACTCAAAAATACCTGCAGCCACCTGACGTCCCCTTCTGAAACCGGGAGAGACAGACAGACAGACAGAGAGACAGACAGACAGAGAGAGAGAGAGAGAGAGAGAGAGAGAGAGAGAGAGAGATCATGCAGATGGGCTCTTAGGCGGCGCACGGTCCTTACCGTTATTACTGCGTCGTTCCTACGCTTATTGAACGATTCGATCGAAAATGAAACGCTCGGAGAGCCTGATTAATCGTTCCATTCCCGTCCGCGCAGAATTGTTCGGTGTGTCTTTGGGAAAATGCTGTTTGACACGGGTCTGATTTTGACCTTCCTGCAAGTGACTCTGTTGGTGGCGGATGTGGTGTTTAACGTTATCGTTGGCCTTTTCCTCACCGCACCGCAAGCGCAGATTGCCATTTACATCATTCAGGATCTTTGCCTTCTCCTCGCGGCTGGCACTCTGTGCGTTCACATTTTCTCCTCGTGGTTTTGTTTGAGCGGATTCCTTCGCCCTGTTTTCGTCCGTTTCTGGAGCACCGCGGTGGCTTGGCTGATTTATTTCGGGCTGACTTTGGGTATCCATGTCTGGGCTATCACGCAATGGTATGTCTGTGCTTAGAGACAGACAGACAGACAGACAGACAGACAGACAGACACACAGACAGGTAGACAGGCAGGCAGACAGACAGACAGACAGACAGACAGACAGATCTACAGTTTATGGGTTCTAACTGAAGTTAACCAAGTGACTATGTAAATAGGTATCAAAATGACAGGCAGTACCTGTTTACGACAGCGTTTCAGGCATTGTACACTGTGCAGCGGGTTTTCAGTTACATCTACTACTACCTGATGTACCGGAAAGCTATGGAATCGCGGAAGATGGAAGCAGGCCGGCGAGCGAACCGAGAGAGGAACTTAACATTGGCACAGGAGACGCTGAGGCAGACGACAATTTCCAAAGACAATCCCCCACTGAGCTACTCCAAATTTCCAGACAGTTCACCCGACGCTCCTCGTTTGAGAATTTGACAATTGTTAGTTTTTTCTTCCCAAAATGCTAAGACAAGCGAATTTACTGCTTGTTCTCTTTTTTTTTACGGGTAATTCAAACAACCTTTTACTGGTACCAATTCAGTTCTTGTAGTTGTTGGCGTCCGATAACGAACTACAGATCCGATTAAAAATATCCAGTGGACACCAGCGCCGCCTGCTGACCCAACCATTCGCTACACTGGGTCGTGGGTGCCCAGTGGCTAAAAAGTGGGCGAAACAAAAGGAGTCAATCAACTGACAAATCAATCAATCAATCAATCCATCAACCAATCAATCAATCAATCAAGGAACAAATCAATTAATCAATCAATCAATCAATCAGCTGACGAACAGCTGTTTACTAATTTCTCATTTTCTACCTTTCTCCTCCCCAATTTTTGTGATCCATCACGGAAGATCAATCGAACTGTGATTATCCCAGCTATCCTCCTAAACTGCAAATGTATTCGTCTGATATGTGTGTTTCGGCAATCGAGGAAGGACGTCGTGAATTGTGATAAAGGTACGATTACTCTTAGCAATTTTTTCGGCGTCCTCTTCCACTTCATATTTCCGACATGTAAGTGAAATGGAGTAAATACAAGTCTTCACTGTCGATTTCATCGAGGGAGTTTGCCTGTGAGGTGAATTGCGAAGTATGTAGAGAGTTTTGTGCCTGTTTTTATGGCTTACGAAAACCAACCGCTTGAATCGTGCGCTTGATTGGTGGATTGGTGGATTGCGTTACAATCGTGCGCTTGATTGGTGGATTGCTTGATTGGTGGATTGCGCTACAATCGTTTGCTTAGTTAATGGATTGCTTGATTGGTCGGTCGATTGCTTGATTGGTGGATTGCGTTACAATCGTGCGCTTTATCAATGGATTGCTTGATTGGTGGATTGCGCTGATGGTTTTCTCGTAACTTGCACACGAAGCGCTCGCACTCGTCCGACTTGTGGACGATTTGATACTCTATGCGGAAATAAAGGCGGAAATTCTGTTTTTCATTGGGGAACAGGATCAGTTGTGAGTTCCCGGCTCGTGGTCAAAGTGTTAACGGAAGTTTTTTTGTTCGCGGAGAAATCTTCACGGGCGTTTTTTTTTCTTTTCTCGTTCATTTCCTCGCACTGGACGAATATATTCCCTTTCTGGCCGCACTGATTGAATTCAACTTGAGAAAGGTATTTGCAGATGAAATTTAAGAGCCTACTGTTGCTTCGGTTGCATGCACGTTTCGAATGTTGAATTTCAGTTTGGAGTTGTTTGGAGTTTTTTTCTCGAAGACGTCTCTGACACTTTTTTGCTCGCGCTCAACGAATTCATCCGTTCTCATGCCGCGCTGATCTGTTTGCAGCCAGAAAAGGTCTTTCACAGCGAAGTGCATTTCAATTTGCCATTCGCTTGGACAATTTTGGTGTTTTTAAAGCTTTGTTTCCATGTTTAAGAGGAAGAAATCGCTCCCGCATTCGAATTCCTCGCCAGATTCCAGCCACTCGAACGAGTCTCCTACTGACCGCTACTTTACATCCCGGAATAATCCCGGTGCCGAAATATCTCCTGAATCGGAATCGTAAGGCAAATGGAGCCGTCGGAAAGGAGCGGCTCCTCGTCGTCCTCGCGTCCGTTAAACCCAGGGAAGATTGTCGTCCATTCCGCCCACATCTTCTCCCATTCCAGTTCGACCGTGAACGACGAATACCAATCCGACATCACCGTCGCTCACGAACAGTCTCAACGTCGCATGAGCGACCGCATTTTGATGCCTCCACCCAGTATGGCCCCACTGAAGACTAAGGCATCAGGGACTCAGTTAAGGGTCTCCCCTTCCACCACACCTTCGAAGACCCCGAAGACCCCGATCACCATGTCGGATCACCCCGTTGAGTTTGTTTCTAATTCGGTGCAGGTGTTGGGACGTCCGGAAGACGCACCCAGTATGGCCCCACTGAAGGCTAAGACATCAGGGACTCAGTTAAGGGTCTCCCCTGCTACGACACCTTCGAGGGTCTCCCCTTCCACGACGCCACCGAAGACCCCGAAGCCCCCGACCACCATGTCGGACCACCCCGTTGAGTTTGTTTCTAATTCGGTGCAGGTTTTGGGACGTCCGGAAGACGCACCGCACAGCACGGGGAAGTACGAGACGGCAAAGTATCGTTATCAGGCGCCGAATTACGTTGTGATGGACATTCCGGATCTGTGGTCTAATTCTAAGATGGAAGTGGTACAAGAGAAGAATACCCGCGGTCCGTCGGCTCTCGTTGGATCGGAGAAGCCAGAGAACGACCTCATTGGGGAACCTGACCGCCAGCAATCTCCGGACGGCGAAGGAAGCGATGCGATGGACGATTTTTTCAATGCTCTTTCAGGTAAGACTTGGAGAGCTTTTTCTTTTGTGTCGATTTTGTTTTTTGTTAGAGCTGCTTCACGTCATTATTTATCTAGGAAAAGCTGCGTATCGCACTGGCGGAGCTGGGTTGGGTCGGAAGTTTAGTTCCCCGTCGGACGTGACTCCGTCTCAACAAACCGGGCAAGCAGTTTTCCTTGCCACATTCTGCTCGGACCGTAAGTGAGACGAAGTTTTCCTCGCCACGATGCTCTCATGAAATTTCTCTGCCTTCCAGACGAGCCTAAGGGTGGAGGTAAAGTCAGCAATCTCAGCAGGAAATTCAGCGACTCCACGCCCGCGGCACCTCTTCCAACGCAAGAAGATCTATTCGTCTTGAAATTTCTCAATCGCGATTCCTCGCGAGACCACACACCACCGCCTGTTGACTCTTCCGCCCCGTTGGAAGGCTTTCCTCTTTCGACAAGACCCAAACGAACCCGAGAAACGGAAGCGAGATCGGAGAGCTCAATGGAGAGTCTCGTCTCATCCAGCACTGAAAACGGTGTCGCGCTGGACCTCCTCGTCAGTTCCGAGGAGCGGGCACGCCGGCGTAAGCGGAAGCATTCCAAGTCGTCGTCGTCGAGGGAGTCGAGGTCGGGGAAGCGGAAATCGTCGAAGAAGCGAAGCAAGGACAGTTCGAAAGACGGAAAAGAAAGGAAGAAAAAGAAGTCGTCTTCGTCTTCGTCCTCTGCTGACAAGGAGAAGAAATCGTCGTCGGACAGGAAGGAGAAATCGGACAGCGGGAAGACGACCGTCGAGCAGCAGAGAAGACCGCAACCGCGTTCATCCGGCAGTACAAGTTCCAGTTTGAAGCGTCTGGACGACGATGGCAAAGATCGCTCTGCGACGGATAAATCCGAGACACCCTCGAAAGATTCTCCCAAATTGGATGTCGAGGACGGAGAAATCTTACAGGAACCTCGTCGCGAACGGTCGCCGTCGTTGAAGCGGGACGAACGTCGAGAGCATCGCTCTCAGGCACGGTCTCCGGGTCGATGTGAGGGACTGAAAGACAAGCGCGAGCCGACGCCACCGACGGACAGACAACGAGAGCGGTCGTGGCGGGACCGAGTTAGCCAACCGCCGGACGGACCGAGAGATCTGAGCGAGTTTGATGCGGTTTGTCGCGATCGAGACAGACGGAGTTGTTCTCATATCTCTGACCGTGGTGCGTATGGGAATAGGCGGGATGACGATCGGCGGAGCTATCCTGCTAGTAAGGATCGACCGCGCCGACGAAGCCCGGACAGACGGAGTTCCGACCGACGGAGTTCCGACAGACGGAGTCCCGACCGACGAACCCCGGACAGACGGAGTCCTGACAGACGGAGTTCCGACCGACGGGGTTCCGACCGACGGAGTCCCGACCGACGGAGTTCTGACCGACGAAGCCCGGACAGACGGAGTCCGGACAGACGGAGTTCCAACCGACGGAGTCCCGACCGTGGGAGCCACCGCTCCCACTTCAACGCCCATGTGCGAGACGCTTCTGCCACGACTCCCAAGAAAGATGTCATCGTCACCGACATCCTCGACCTGATTGAGAAGCACCTCGCCACCAAGGAAGACGGCCAAGTCGTGTCTGACTCCTCCGACACCGAGGACAACGTCTCCATCTCCAACATGTCCGTCTTCGTCACCCGGCCGGTCATGCCGAAACGCTCCAGACACATTGAGATCAACCTCAAGAGCCGGCGTAAACGCCACGCCTCGTCGCATCGCAGCTCGCTGGAGCGTTCCCGGAGAAGCTCCGTCTCACCCGGCATCTCCGTCATCTCCCGACGTGGACGGTACGGAAAGCGATCAATCGTTTCTGTATTTAATTGAAGTGTTTGTTCTTGCTGTCTTTAGTGAAAGGAGCATCTCCCCACCGTCGCGGAGTCGTCGGCATCGGGCCTCGTCGTACGACACCATCCGCAGCAGCCAGTTGGACTACCCGATGCTGCGGAAGATTGCCGCGGAGAAGGCAATTGAATTCCGTCAGAAGGGGATCATACCGCCGCAGTACGCGATGACTCCAGAGGAACGGGCTATCTGGAAGTCCGGTGGGAAGTCCTTAGATGACTTGACGGCTTTGTGTAAGCAGATGGCGCAGCGGGAAGGACGGCGCGGGAAGGGCGGCGATGGTGATGACGACGATCGGTCGAGTGTGCCGTCGGACTTACCGCTGGCCGCGAACCATCCGTTCCATGTGAAGGAACGGCCGTTGTTGAATGAAATCAATGTGACCCTGCGAGGGGGCCGGACAATTGCATTGCGGACTGGGCAGGAGCGGACGGTGCAGAATTTACCTCTTAGGCAGCTTTATCCGGTTAGTGTGCGGTTGACTGATGATGGAATTGTAGTGTAATATAGTTGATGTTTTGTGTCTTAAGGTTTCGACCGGATCGACACATCGAGATTTGACTTGGCAGCGGGTTGAGCCGGAACCGGAGATGCGACCAAGAGAGTTGAAACCAGCCGGCAAGGTAGGGGCTGTCTGTCTGCCTGTCTGTCTGCCTGCCTGTCTGTCTGTCTGTCTGTCTGTCTGTCTACGTGTCTGTCTACCTGTCTGTCTACCTGTCTGTCTACCTGTCTGTCTGCGTGTTTGTCTGTCTGTCTGTCACCTGTCTGTGTGCCTGTCTGTCTGTCTGTCTACCTGTCTGTCTACCTGTTTATCTGTCTGCCTGTCTGTCTGCCTTGCGATCTATCTCTTTGTCCGTGAGAAGGGTGAATTGGAATGGTATACTGTTCCTAAATTTGATTGTTACTTTTTTAGGATAAGGCTGATAAATCTGACAAAACCAAAGCCGGCACCGTTGAGGGACCGGAAGAGCAACCGGTGACACTGGAGCGTCAGTTGGCTAGTCAACTTCCCCCACCCGACTACCGCATCCCCATCAGCTTCTCCGACAAGCTGCGTCTGCTCAAATTCCAACACGAACTGGCCACCAATTCCGACAATCCCGAGGTGCTGGGTCAGATGCAGAACACGCACCAGCAGATGATGGAGTGGGCCAACCAGTTCCAATACCGCGGCACGCCTGGCGAATTCACCCCTGAGCTTGAGGTACAGCCGTGGCACGATTTCTCGACAAAAAACGTTAATCGGAACGCATGGTATTATGCCGGTGTTCCGATTTCTCGACAAAAAACGTTAATCGGAACGCATGGTCTTGAGCCGATGTTCCGATTTCTCGACGAAGAACGCTAATCGGAACACATGCTATTATGCCGGTGTTCCGATTAACGTTTTTCGTCGAGAAATAGTGCCACAGCTGTATGATACATGAGGCCGCATCTCGAAATGTCTGTTGGACTGACTGATTTTTACTCCTCAGGCGGTGTCCACGCCGGTTCCGTTGTACCAACCGTGGGATCGGCAGGCCTGGGTCCGGAAGGACCAGCTGATGCACCTGACCCCGGTGGGCGGGAAGGGCCAATATCTCCTGCAAAAAATGGGCTGGATGCTGGGTCAGTCGATCGGCCTGCGGAACACGGGCGTCCTGGAGCCGTTGAAGATGGAGATCAAACTGAACAAGCGGGGACTGCAGGCGGAAGGGGAATCGCGAGGGCAGCAGCCGGCGCTAAGGAGCGGCGTGCAGGCCGTCAACTTTGGCGGCTGCACCAACGTCCATCCCTGTTCGGCGTTGAATGAGGCCTGCACGAAGCGGGGATGGGGCACGCCCGCGTTCGATCTGGTGCGGGAGGAAGGCCATGCGCACACGAAGACGTTCCTCTTCAAGGTGAAGATCAACGGTGTGGAATACCGGCCGACCGTGACGGGGACTAGTAAGAAGCTGGCCAAGGCCGAGGTGGCCAAGTGGTGCCTGGATGCGTTGGGTTTGGTCGGTTAGGTTCCTCAGCCGCTTTCTGGATGAAATTCTTGTGTGACTCGGAATTCTTTCTTTAAAGGTTTATTCTATCCGGAAGATTTTCTATGTCATGTAGTTGTATAACAAAGCTTCTTCGTATGACGCAGCAATTCTGTTCTCCGAAGTTTTCGTCAAGTGCTCCGCGATCGCGGCCAAGGGAGGAAAGCAGGGGCACACGTACGCAACCAAGAGTACTAGTACGAGGGAGGGGTCCTGGAATGGGCCACTTGACTTTCCGTACCCTGGAATGGGCCACCGGGTAGCAGGGGGGCGCTCTGTCGCATATTAATCGAAAACAAATGAGTCACTGCATAGTCAGCGACCTCTTATTTTCTATTCGGCTACGGCTATTTACCCTCCCTAGGGTCCAATAGAGAGCCCTGGCTATTTAACACTCCTATGCTGTCTGTCCGTCGTCCGTCCGTTACCGTTCATCCGTTGCCCGTTGTTCGACCATCTGTCCGGCAACGGACGGATGGACGACGGACAGACGGAAAACGGACGGATGGACGACGGACAGACGCGACGGATGGACGACGGACAGACACGGATGGACGACGGACAGACGGAAAACGGACGGACGGACAACGGACAGACGGAAAATGGACGGATGGACGACGGACAGACAGAAAACGGACGAATGGACGACGGACAGACGCAGAACGAATGGATGGACGACGGACAGACGGAAAACGGACGGACGGACAACGGACAGACAGAAAACGGACGGATGGACGACGGACAGACGGATACGGGTAATGATGAAATGATGATGTCTTCTCTTCCCAGTTTACAAGTTAATTTAACATTTTCCTGTTCATCTCGGATACGATAGTTTAGAGATGCCTATCACAAGGTAGAAAACAATTTCGTAAATAGCACAAAGGAGAGAGATCAGAGAAAAAGAAAACAGAGAAATAGCACATCCTGAGATTTATGTCGGCACAACGGAAAACTCAAACAAAAACAAACCTTGCCCATGCTCAAGGCACGGCCATCTGCTCAAGGCACGGCCATCTGCTCATGGCTCCTCTGATGAAAACCGAACGTCACCCCGGCACCCCAAATCTGCTTCAACAGCACATCGGGAATGTTCTTCTTGTCCGAGTGATGATGCCACTGAGCGAAGTCACTGGCACAAGTGCTCTCCGGGTTCGGCGGTTTCATCTGGACGCCGTTGAAGCAGCGCTTGCACTTGATCTGGTCGTGCGTATCGCTGGCGGTCGCCTTGTTCAGCTTGAACAAGTCCCGCAGGTCGGAGGCGCTGAAATGCCGTTCGGCGTCGATGTCGTCCACCACGCAGTCCTTGAGGGCCTTCTTGTGCGCCTGGCGCTGCAGGATCTTCTCTTCGATGGTGCCGGCGCTCAACAGCCGGTAGATGAAGCACTGCTTCTTCTGGCCGTCGCGCCAGACTCGCGCCATCGCCTGGTCGTCGTTGGCGGGATTCCAGTCCGGACTGAATGGGGGAAGAGAAACGATTCAAACAATTAAATTCGGCGTCAACAGAGACAGGGCGAGAAGGTTTCCCGATAGAGGCGCCACTTACTCGAACATGACGAGGCGATTGGCGCCGATGAGGTTGAGTCCGCATCCGCCGGCTTTGCTGCTCAGCATGAAGATGAAATCGTCACTTTCCGGCATGTTGAAGCGTTCCACCACTTTGCCACGCTTTTTGATGGACATGCTGCCATCTAGACGGACGTACTTGTACCGACGCATCTGGCAGAGCTTCTCAAACACATCTAGCGTCTGCGTGTAGTTGGACACCAGAACGACCTTGTCCTTGGTGGTCGATTTCATCAGCGCCAGAATGCCATCCAGCACGGCCATCTTCCCGGAGAGGTCCGGCAGCACCACTTTCGCCGGATTATGCCCCGGCGGGAACAGCTCCAGCCCACGCTCCCATCCCTCCGCGCCGTTCTGGCACAGCTCGTACACGAGATCCGGATGGTTGCACAGCTTCTTCAGCGACGTGATGGCGGCCAGCGAGGACGCCGTCGCCTTGGAGTCACCGTCCGCGCGGGCCAGTGCGCGCACACCCTTGGACTGTAGGAAGTTCTCGTACAAGCTCGTCTGCAGCGGCGTCAGTTTGCAGCAGATGACCAGTTCAACCTTCACCGGGAGGTACTTCGCGAGGATGGCCTAAAAAACCGACATGTTGATTACAACCGACACGCCCGACACAACCGACACCATTTCGGTCCCTCGGACCCTCGGTCTCTCGGACCCTCGGTCTTTCGGTCTCTCGGACCCTCGGACCCTCGGTCTCTCGGTCTCTCGGACCCTCGGTCTCTCGGTCTCTCGGACCCTCGGTCTCTCGG
>LRSR01006065.1:0-16130 GCA_001579985.1 Hypsibius dujardini | reverse complement strand
GTGTGTGTGTGTCTGTCTGTCTGTCTGTCTGTCAATGGACACAGAAACAACGTCTGCCCAACTGAATGTGTCTGCCTTGTCTGACCAAGTGATCTTGTCCCCTACTGTGCCTGCATGTGAAGCGGTGTTTCACTGTCTAAAAAGAGGTTGATTGTCCGGTCAACGCGCTGACTGTCTGACTGCCAGCCCCCAATGGGGTAGTATCTAACCACTCCGTACTTGCCAGTCAGACGCAGACCCTCACAGACAAACGTCAAATCGGTCTATCCGTCTGCTTGTCTGTCTGCCCACTTTGGCGGTTGCCCGTGCGTGTGTCTGTGTCTGTGTCTGACTGACAAGTAGGGTGAGGGGTTAGATTCTATTTGCGCTCGTCCCAGAGAATATTCACCCATCACGTGCAGAACCTACAGAATTTCTTCGTATGGATAGATGTCGCGGAGCGCAAAAAGGCACAGGTGCAACAGTCCCGGAATGGTAGTCTCGTACGCCACTTTGGCCACAAAAATGTTTGGAACACAGGAATGGTTGATGAATCTGAAACGGTTCGTCAATTGACTATTAAATTAAGAAAAAGAGTGGCTAGACAAGCATGGTCCAACCTGGACAGCTTACCTCGTATAGTTCCCTTGCAATTCCGCGTCGACGGCCACTCGAATGCCCTGCAGTCTCTGCAATTTCCAACAGCATAAACATGCAGGCAGGATGATGGTTCAATACTTGAAAACGAGATACTTGTTTGAAGGCAGGTAGAGAGCCAGACATGCAGGCAGGCAGGCAGACATACAGACAAGACAAGCGGACAGACAGAAGGATAGATACCAAGACAAACAGAGAAAGACAGGCAGAGAGGCAGAGAGACAAACAAACGGAAAAGCGGACGGACATACAGAATAGATACAAGGGACGACAAGGAGTGCATGTGCGCCGACAGTTTACCTCTCCCAACCCATGCACATAGTCCCCGCCGGAAGCGTCGGATAAAAGGTCCTTCTTCAAAAGCCCGACATACCTAAAGGACATCACAGGCAATGCCATTATCGAGCTGATTCGCCAGGAGCTTGACACGAAAGAGATTTAGAATCTCGGTGGATCGATAGAAATACTGTGAACATGCAAATCTGCACAGACAGACAGGTCGACCGGCAGGTGTGCATCGTCAGAAAGTAGATAGAGACCGATACAGGCAGCCATACGGATAAACAGCAAGCAGAGAAACGCATAGAAAGTTCACAAACAGATAAACAAAGAGGCAGAACGAGAAGCCAAACAGGAAGACAGGCAAGCAGATCGGTAGACAGGCAGACAGACAGGCAGACAGACAGGCAGACAGACAGGCAGACAGACAAACCGACAGACAGATAGAAAAACAGAAAGACAACCAGATGGACAGACAGACAGAAAGATATGCAGACATGCAGGTGAGGCAGATAGGCTAGGAGGCAGACATGCAGACATGGTATGCTGCCTGATATTCATATAAAAACAAGTAAAAAGAAGACAGATCGTCTTGAAAGCAGAAAAATAGACATACCGGTAGGTAGACCACGTATGATGACAGACAACTAGACAAACAATGTAGGCAGACATCCACGACTTACTCTCCGATGTATTCCCCCTCTTTGATGGTGTCCCGCGAGCGAACGCCCCAACCTCTATCTGGGGTCATGAAGATGTCGACCGCCACCCTAAAAATGGGGCAAGTGAATGCATGAACAACCGGCAGTGTCTCGAGGCGTGCCAAAGAATGCGCAGTTGAGAGGAATGCGCCAGAAGAATCGCCTACTTGGTCCCCTTGGAGAAAGTCCGATTGTAGCAGGAAATCTGGCCCTTCTTGGCTTTATTCTTCGCCTTGTGGCAGTAGCAGGAATAGTTGCATTCCTTGATCGGCATCGTCACGTTGTCGTAAGTGTCCATCGTTTGATAAAGCAGGAGGTATCGCTGAACGCATAGACAGGACGACAAGCTTAGTTTTGAATAACACACTTGGAACTCATCAAAAAGTCTTAATTTTATACTCAATCAACATGAAATAAAAGGTTCCACCTACCCGATACGTCACTTTCACTCCGGAATAAGTGCGGCACGGGCAGACTTTCTCCTCGCACAGCTGGCCGCAAGTTTCACTCGTACAGCACTGTTAACAACGACATCGGAAAAAAACAGGTCAGTCATCGCGGTCTGACAATTTGAAGATAAACGACGTGCCGTTAGCCACGACTGACCGGGTCATATCGACTCTGGGTGAGCTCTTCTTCAATCAACTCCTTCAGGTCGGCATCGCTCTCGCGCGCCGTAATGTACTTGAATTTGGGTTGCGCCACGTCTTCGACGTTACTGACCAGCCGCACCGGATTGTGTTCCTTTCCGCGCGACAGATCCCTGAAAAAAAACTCTAGATAAATTACATCCAATCAATCGATCAATCAATCAATCGATCAATCAACAGATCGATCAACCAATCGATTACTCAATCGAATCAATCGACCAATCAACCAATCAATCGAACAATCAATCAACCAATCAACCGAATCAATCGATCAATCAACAAATCGATCGACCAATTGATTAATCAATCGATCAATCGACCAATCAATCAACGACATCAGACGGGGAAAAACTGCCTTCCACGTACTTGACTAGGATCTTCTCCTTCGCGTCCGGAGTGAAAATTTTCCGCTGCACCGGCGGCACATCCTTCTTGGCCTTCACCGGCGGCGGCACCTCCGCTTTCTTCGCCGTCTTGACGGTGCGCTGCAACTGTGGTACTGTCGCCGGCTTGGCCGCTGTCTTCAGCGCGGCCTGCGTCTTCCGGGTGCGAATCCCCGCCGGTGACTTGGTCGCATACACGGGGAACGTGCTCGAGAGGGTCGCGGGATTAAGATGCTGCGGCGGTTGGGAGAGCGACGGAATTCCGGGCGGCACCGCGGGGGCAGTGCGTTTCCGTTCCGGGGCAGGCGCCAGGGATGCGCTTATCACGCTGGGAATCAACGAGTCTGCCGGCTCCAGCGACGGCATCTCCTCCGATTCCCCGTCGCTGTTGGACTTGGTCGGCGAGTTTTTAGGTTTCCGTTTGCGGTGCGGCATTCCGGGAGTGGGGGAACTTGACGTTGCCTCCAGAGACGTCTTTGACCGTTCACAATATTCCCGTGCAGTATTCCACCACAACACTGCATAATTCAACCAAAACACAACTTGCACACCCGGAACGAATTCCATAAATCACTCAAAAATTGATCCAACATGAAGATTTAGAACAACCGTGGTGAGCAGTTCTTACAGAGACGTCTTCAGCAACTCCAAATCTTCCCGTGCCTTTTCAAAACAGCAACATCTGCAGAATTCCAACGTGCATTCATTCACACATTTGTAGCACGCTTCAAGGTCCTCCGGGAAAATTCCCCCACCGTTTCTGCAGATTCGCACTGGCAAAAATTGGGAATTCGCAATTTTTTTCACTCAAGAGACTTTCTCCGGAGAATAAACTCTTTCAACGCAGTTTTCTCCACGAAATCTGCTAATTCCAAAAGTACAGCCCTTGAAAAAACCGTAATACATGCCAGATGCTACTCAATGAGGCACAATTCCAATGGTTCACTCACCTCCGAACGCGCGAATTTTCGTTTCTGCTGGCGCGAATTTTCGTTTCTGCTGGGCGAGGTCGTTGAAAAAATCGCAATATCTCCTCCTCCTCCTTCCAATTTCCAACATGCAAAGGATACCACAATCTCCTACACTCTTCGAAGTCTTCGGAGGGGAACGTGCGGAGTACCACAGTCCACGCCAACGAGAGAGGTTCTTCCTATCTCTCTCCTGCTTCGTCGAGAAACCCAAACCAGCTGATTGATTTGAATGATTTTTTGTGTAAGCTTTGCAGTGACGTCAACAAACACGGAGCCGTGGAGCGAGACTCGAGTCAACTCCCACAGTGTTCATGGTGCGCCGAGTCAGCAAAACTAACCCGTTTATGAGTCACCCGTTTGTTATCCCTCGTGTCGGTCATGCGTCATATGTGTCTCAATCGGCCTGCCATCCGGCAATGCAAACTTGCATAAGCTGACTCCGACTCACACAGTCGACACACAGTCAACACATAGTCGACACACAGTGTGTTCCATCTCTATTGGGTTCTTCCTTGAAAAAATTCTTGCTCTGGTTTTTTCTTCTTCCGGGACTTCCGTGGGTGGTGTGTTTGTCTCATCCCCCCTTATCTGCCCCCCCTCAACCTCATCCCACAATCATCCAGCACCATGATCATCAAAGAATAGTGAGTGCTACGGCTGTTCGCATTTCAAATTCCCCCTCGATTGGAATGTGATGTGTACATGTGTGTTTGTTTGCCATTTACCATTTACCATTTACCATGTACCATTTACCATTTACCATTTACAGTCGCATTCTGCTACCGATGACGGTGGAAGAGGTATGTCTCCGTCCCCATACAAATTGCCCCTTGCATTTTGGCTGTATAACAGGGAAAGTGCTGAATTGGCCCAGCTGTTTTGCTGGAATCATTAGGTGCTTTCCGTATGACCGGGAAAGCGCTGAATGCGAGCACTGGTTTCAATAGGATCAATGGGCACTTTCCCTGTATCTGTGATGGATTTCTTTACTTTTATGTTCGTTCTACTTTTTTTTGCAGTATCAAGTGGCCCAATTGTACTCAGTGGCGCAGGCGTCGAAGAATGAGACGGGCGGCGGAGAGGGTGTGGAGATCCTGAAGAATGAGCACTACGACAACTACCCCTTGCTGGAAGGACAACCGACGTCGGGCCAGTACACACACAAGGTGTATTATCTGGAAAGGTACGAATCAGTCGGTTCCCCATTTTCAAATGGTACCCTCCCCGAAATGGCGGTCATCTCCCCATTGAGAAGGATCTTCGGGGATCCTTAATCCCTTACGTTTTCGCGGAAATAGTCAACGGAAGCGGCCAGTGAATTAGAATCGGCTTCAAAATTTGGAATATATTATGTGACAATCAATCAATCAGTCAATCAGTCAATCAGTCAATCAATCAATCAATCAATCAATCAATCAATCAATCAATCGATCGATGAACCAATCAATCAATCAAAGAACGGTGTTGAGTAACTGTTTCTTCTTCCATCCCATATCTGGTCGATTGATTGATTTATTAAGATCGCTTGGAAACTTATGCGTGGCTTGATATGAGATTGATTGATTTGTTTTGATGTTTCGCGTTGGTAAATGTGTATTATCGATCGGCTCAACTGGCTGTGATTGACCGGTTGATTTTGCTGTGTTAGGTCTTTGATTGGTTGATTGATTGCTCTGCGTTGTGCGTTTTGTTGAAGATGCTCTCAGAGTCTATAGGGGGACGGTTGATTTATTAACTGCGCCTCTTATTGATGTTGTGGGGAGGAAGGCTGAACGTGGGTGTGAACTCTCTACCCAATCTAACAGCGAATCTCGTGTTTCTTTACAGCAAAGTTCCTGCGTTTGTCAAGGCGATCGCTCCAAAGGGCTCTCTCGAGTTCCACGAGAAGGCCTGGAACGCGTATCCCTATTGCCGTACTGAATTCTCCGTGAGTTTTGACCGCTACTGGATTGGACCGCTCTCGTTGTTGTTGAGGCTAACTGAACTTTTCTCGTAACAGAATCCTGATTACATGAAGGATAATTTTTATTTGAGGCTGGAGTCGCTCCATATAGCGGACGGCGGAAATTCCCCTAATGTGAGTCATCATTATCGAAGCTGTCTGAATCTCTGATCAGGCATTTTCGGATGTTTACCTGTTTTTTTCGCATCACTGCTTTGACGATGACTAGTCTATTCATGTGCTTATCTGGCTAGCTCGCTATTTGGCAATCCTAGCTGGGTGCTGTTCGTGTGTTTGTCTATCTATCTTTCTGTCTCTCTGTTTTTCGATCTGTCTGTCTGTCTATCTGCCTGCCTGCCTACCTGCCTACCTGCCTACCTGCCTGCTTGTCTATCTGTCTGTTTGTCTGTCTGCCTGTCTATCTGTCTGTCTCTCTGTCTCTCTGTCTGTCTGTTTGTTTGTCTGTTTGTCTGTTCTTGTGTCTGTGTGTCTGCCTGCCTGCCTGCCTGCCTGTTTGCCTGCCTGTTTGCCTGTTTGCCTGCCTGTCTGTCTGTCTGTTAGAATCTCTGTCTGTCTGATTGTTGGTCTGTCTATTTGCCTGTCGGTGTGCCTGTTCGACAGAGCTTCTCAATTTTTTATCTGTCAGTTTGTTAAGTATGACTTTGATACGATCAGTTTCGCTCTCGATGATGTCTGTGTTTGTGTCTCACCTGCTGGTTTATGCTGTTAGTCGCCCTCACAATGATTTTCGGAAGTCGCTCTTCATCATTGCGCGTTTTAAAATAGCTGTGTTGGTTCATTGGTTAGGTTCACAAACTTTCTCCGGAGATGTTAAGGAAGCGCGAAGTGATCTACGTAGACATTGCGAACGACCATGTTGAGCGGAAGGTGAAGAGAGAAACACAAAATTGATGGAACATCGCCACAGAATCTTTTGATCTCTTCCCTTTTCTTTGTTAAAAACGGAACGACTTTTTTGGTCCCCCGTTTAGGAGTACAAGCCAGAATGGGATCCTCAAAAGTTTCATTCCCAGAAAGCTGATCGAGGCCCCCTGATTGGAAATTGGGCAGTAAGTGTAATGAAGTTGTTCGAGTTTTCTCTCGCAGATTTTTACGCTTTTGCGTATTTCTTTGTGTGCAATGTTCGGTCTCCATTCCACACCTCTCTTCTCATCTCAACAGGAGACCGCCACCCCACTGATGTGCTGTTACAAATTAGTAACGATCGAGTTCAAGTGGTTCGGACTGCAGAATAAGGTGGAAGCCTGGGCACACAAGGTGCGTCACCATGCGCTGTCTGTCTGTCTGTCTGTCTGTCTGTCAGTTTGTCTGTCAGTTTGTCTGTCAGTTTGTCTGTCAGTTTGTCTGTCAGTCACTCAGTCTGTCTGTTTGTCTGTCAGTCTGATAGTTAACCGGTCAGTTGCCAATCTGTTTTACTGCTTGTCTGTTTCCGTGTCTGTCTCTGTCTTATGTTTCTGTCTTGTCTGTCATTTCTTGGCTGCCTGTTCTGTTTGAGGACACGTCTTACAGATTACTTGTCCTTCAGCTTGCCCATTTGTCCCTGCAATATCCTGTCTGTCCTGTCTGTCCACTCGTCTGTATATGCGTTTGTATGTCTACCTGGTGTCTGTCTGAACGAGTAAACCAGTATTGTACCTTCGTAAGTGTCTAGTCACAACCTGTTCTATTGTCTGTCTGTCTGTGTGTTGTTTTTCGCTGCCTGCCGATTATCTTGTTGAACTAATGGACTGTGTTTTGTTTTTGCAGGCCGAACGGAAGCTTTTCTTGAATTTTCACCGGCAAGTTTTCTGCTGGATGGACCAGTGGTACGGCCTGACGATGGCTGACATCCGGCGGATCGAGGATGAGACGAAGCGCGACCTGGACGAGAAGCGTCACAACGGGGCGGTGCAGTCGCAGTACGCCACGTCGGGTGATGAATAAAGGAGAAGGTTCCCCCCCCTTCAACTCGACACGTCAATCGCTTTCGTATTGTCCCGTTGCACGGTATCAAAAGTTCGATGGCAGCCAGATGTCTCGTTTGATGGTAGAGAGTTTTCATTCGTTGCGTTCCTCGAGATTTAAGATTGGGACTTACGCGGGACGCGCTGTTCGTTTTGAATGATATGTTCGCTTTTTATTTTCCAAGTCGAGTCGTGGTCTGTCTGAGAGGGGGAAAGAGAGGGTAAGAGAGACGTACGTCACTCACTGCAGTCACTGTGCACCTTTCACTTTCATTTTCAGTGCGGTGGTTCCGGACGTGCTCGTCAGGGGGCGGGGCATTTAAGTGTCGGCTTAATGTTGTTGTTTCGTGGTTTTATTCCTCTTCGTTTTACACTGATGTTCAATAAAGAAATAGTCGTCTGATTAACAGTAAGAGAGCGGATGCCTGTATCACACAGGCCACCTGCAATTCCATTAACACAGGCCGTTCCAGCCTGTGATACTAATCAATCAATCAATCAATGCTGACCAAAAGCTTCTCGTCCCTTAACCAACAGGAACAAAAGCTTTAGTCAGCACGAACAAAGGCCGTTCTATTCAGCGGCGTCAATCAATCAATCAATCAACGAATAAAGAAAGCGTTAACCAGCAGGCAGCAGGAACAGAAACCATTGTCATATGCGTTATGTTTCAATCAATCAATCAATCAATTAGGGGAGACTAGAAGCTTCTCGCCCTTGACAAGCATTTGAACTCTTAACCAGCAGGAACAAAAGCCTTAACCATCACGAACAAAGCTGTTCCTATTCCGATTTCCAATTCCAATTTCCAATTCCAATTTCCAATTCCCATTTTCAATTCCAATTTCCAATGTAATGAAACAAATTTACTAGCACTGTATCCCGTCCGCCTTTGCAGTTTTCATTTTAAATAATCATCATATTCATAATGCCTGTCAGTATTGCATTTCCCAAGGCGGACGATGTACGGCGACCCAACAAAATAAAAAGGTAGGTGCCTGCCTGTGGTCTTGATTCACGTACGACGTTGTCGATAGATTGGCTTGATTGGGTTATCGGTGCATTCACATAGCTGGTGAGGCTTGATTGGTTGATTATCTGAAGAATAACTTTTTCTATTTTTCCCCAGATACAAGCCGGATATGGCCATTGTGCCTTACGACGATTTCATAACAGGTAGGATTTTCTCCTGGTTAAGCTATCTGCCGTAAATGTTGAGGGATGTTATTCTTCTGCAGATATCATGAATATTCTGGGAATGGGATTGTCCATGGCTGGATTGATGGGCCGTGTAAGCGAAGCAGTCACATAATCATGCATTACTTCCCTTCATCGGACTTTCCGCTGCATTTTAGATTAAAATATGCGCGTGGTTGGCGCTGTTTTGTTCGTTGATCGGATTCGCCAACGCAAGAAGTAAGCGCTTTTCAATCAGCAAAGGAGATATTCTTTAGTACTGATCAATCAATCAGCCAATTGGTATTATACATATCTATTGATACTAATTTGATCAATCAATCAGCCAATTGGTATTATACATATCTATTGATACTAATTTCATCAATCAATCAGTCAATCAAGATTATGCATATCTATTGATACTAATTTGATCAATCAATCAGCCAGTCAATATTATACATATATCTATTGAAACTAATTTGATCAATCGATCAGCCAGTCAGTATTATACATGTGTATTGATGCTGATTTGATCATATATTAATTTATTGTATTGTTTATTTAACTACAGAGATTTTTTTTGTGAATTCAAGGATTTTTTTAAAATTTTCCAGCGCATTTTCAACTTATTTTTATTTATTTACGAATTCTTGATTGTGTATTGTAGTATTTAGTTGCGATAAATTTATGAGAAAGTCAGTTCTTAATTCAAATGGATTTATGGTTTTTAATATGTATTTAACTGAGGACCTGCAAAGGACAGGAAGGAGGATTTTAAATTAAATTAAAATTGAGGCTTCTAAATATATTCTTTCTTAATCAGGGGACTCTAATCAATTTACGCACGAATTCGCCTTTTTTCTTGGAAAGAGGCATTATTATACCTCTGGAGTTATTGCGGAGGAGAGTTGCGACATCTTCTATCATTGCAGGCATGGGAAGGAACGCCAGCTTCGATGACAGCAAGCAAGTGCTCAGCAGTTTCATGTAAGGAAACTGAGGAGATACAGGCAGACAGGCAACAAAAACAAACAGACAGATAGACAGACACAGATACAGGCACAGACACAGACAGACACACAGACAGACAGACACACAGACACACAGACAGACAGACAGACAGACAGACAGACAGACAGTAAACAGAATAATTGCGAAACTGAACCGAATTACCCGGCCATTTTCTCCCTTTTTGCCTTTACCTTGGGGTTAACTGGATTTTTTTCTTTAGGCTGTCGATTTCCGCCCTGGTTATGTCGTATCTCCAGAATCCATTCCCGCTCACCGCAATGTGGTCCTGAGTGAAATCCACCTTTTCTATCCCACCAATCACTAGCTGACAAACATGTGACAGTCTAATGAACTTTACGGCCTTTAGTTCGTTCCCCAAGGATGCATGTTGGTGTTCCATTCATTTATTGGGTTGGTGTGACGGTGGAATACAAAAACAATTTGTTTTGCAAATTCAGAGAAATTTTTCAGTTTTCAGAGATAGATTCAAGTATATGCGTATGTAAGCAGAAAGGCAGGTAGACAGATAGACAGGCAGGCAGGCAGGCAGGCAGGCAGACAGATAGACAGACAGGTAGGCAGACTTAGGAGGCAGATCAGGTAGCTAGGAAGAAAGAAAGACAGACTTACAGACCGATTTAAAAACAGACAGTCAGATAGACAGACAGATACGCAGGCAGAAAACAGTTGCGGTGGAATGGCTGGAGTTTACTCGTGGGCAGAAGGACTGATACTGGTGCACCATGCAGTATTCCAAATCCGATGATCCAGGGGACATTAGTCGTAAAGTTTACCCTGCATCAACATGTTTTCCGGTTCGACCTTTTACGTCTTTAGCTCTAGATTACGTAGTTTCCGCTTTTCGGTTGAACCTTTTAAGGAGGGTAGATTTTCTACGAAACAGGCTAGCATCACCCATTATCTCCAATGCTCCAATTTCGGTTGCTCATGGCTGGGTAAAACTGTAAGCATTTAATTGGAGCATTTGTTGTTTTGGTCCAGACCGTTTCTTCCCAGGTAACTACTATTAGTCTTCCCAGATCACGCGCTGCGTCTGTCTGTGCATTGACATGAAGAGAAGAAAATATTGCCGTACAAAATCTATAAGCAAAACAGTGTTTACCTGTCTGTCTGTCTGTCTGTCTGTCTGTCTGTTTGTCTGTCTGTCTGTCTGTTTGTCTGTCTGTTTATCTGTTTGTCTATCTGTCTGTCTGTCTGTTTATCTGTTTATCTGTCTGTCTATCTGTCTGTCTGTCTATCTGTCTGTCTCTGTCTTTCTGTCATTAAGTCTCCGGAAACGGAAGGACTTCACACAGCATCGATTGCGAGTTGGTTATATGGTTCTGTCACAGACAGTACGCTCATATTCCGAAATTAAAACCAGACTTATGTGTCCGCCCGTGAATGATTTGTTTGGATGTGAGGCAATTCAACTTGAAATGTAGAAGCCCACCTGAGTGCAAAAAAATATAAGAGAAAAATAATCTTGTGAGACTGAAAACACAAAAGAGGGACGAAATATCAGACGTCATTGCTAAAAGTCCGTCTGCGGCATTGCAGGATATTGCGCCAACATTTACGGGTGTGAATCATGTAGCTCCCGTAGACGACGGGATTCATGATGGTGCTAAAGCTCAATGACAGCATCAGGAGCGCCTCTGTCAGCTAGAATTAAACAGCTGTACAATTAACTTACTAGCTCGGAATTATTAGCAAGAAAAAAGAATGAAAAAAATACCGACATGGATAAAATTATATTAATTAATTATTATTTTATTTATGTCGGTATTTTCTGGGTCGACAGCCTTAGAAAGTGGTACAGTGTGTACTTACCTGGATCATAAACTCATCCGGATGCTCCTGCGTGTCCATAAAAGCTATGGTGATCATGATGGCGTACGGCGTGTAGCACAGCACAAACGCCAGCACAATCAACATGGACAGTTTGAGGGTGCGTGAGCGCGCGCGTTTCCGGATAATCGTATCCGTGTGGCACAGCTGCAGTCCGGTGTGCAGCCGCATCCGCATCGGACGACCGGTGAAGGAGCCGAAGGAGCCAAAGGAGCCCATACGGTCGGAGACCGTGTCTGAACGCGTCACCGCCACAGGAGAATGCACGGGTGGCGAATTTGGTGGGAGTCCAACCATACCGGAGAGGGAAATATCCGTGCCACGACACGGTGTGAGGAGCTGATCCACTTTGAGAGGCTCGGAGTGGACGAACTCCAGTTTAAGCGAATCCATTGTGGTCCCTGTAATTAGCATTTCTTATTCATATACTCAACTAACCAAACCGACCTGTCTGTCTGTCTGTCTGTCTGTCTGTCTGTCTGTCTGTTTGTGTGCCTGTCTATCTGTCTGTTTGTGTGCCTGTCTATCTGTCCCACATACATTACCTGAAATACGGCATTTTTGGTGGTTTGGAGGTGAGCGGATGGTGTAGAGGAGGATGAGGCTGACAATTACTATAACGATGAGTGGGACGACGTACATCGCCAGGATCCCGAAGATGACGTAACCGCGCTCGGTGGCGGGACTGGAGAAGGAGTTCATGGTGACACACTGCGCGAATTCCGGATGATCGGGATGAAGCTCCACATGGAATACCACAGCCTGTCAAGTGGCAAACTGTTACGTCAAGTCACATTAATCCCCGTGTCATGTCTTGACTTGACTAAGTCTGGACAGAAATCAAATTCACAATCTATTCACACTCAGCGCATATAATTATTCTAACGCCTTTTTTCGCATAATCTATTACGCTGTAAAAATGTCTGTTGAATTTTCGAATTATCACTTTTTCTCTCTCAGTGCCTGATTCCTCGATTTTTAAAGCAAATTTTAACATAACATAAGAAGTTGTATTTATATTACAAATTTAGCTTTGCACTTTTTTGTTTTGCAGTTCAGTTTACTATTTACTATAGAAATAAATGCACCTAGAAGTCAGACATTACATTCAGACACACACAGGCAGGGACATAGGCACATTCAGACATTCCAGGCAGGGACATAGGCACACTCAGACACACATAGACAGTGACATAGGCACATTCAGACACACATAGGCAGGGACATAGGCACACTCAGACATTCCAGTCAGGGACATAGGCACACTCAGACACACATAGACAGTGACATAGGCACATTCAGACATTCCAGGCAGGGACATAGGCACACTCAGACATTCCAGCCAGGGACATAGGCACACTCAGACATTCCAGGCAGAGACATAGGCCCACTCAGACATTCCAGGCAGGGACGAAGCTCCTATACTGGAGCGGTAGACGGACCCAAGAAGAAATGGGAGAGCCGTTTTAAAGTGTCCAGACAAGGACCGCAAGGAATTCTGGGGGATTGTTGCCGAAGAAAACAGCGCTAGATGATGAACTGCAAGCGGATATATCAGACTCACCGAAAGATCATCATTCGGTGTAATTCAATTAATTATTGTGACATCCAGTCGCAATGTGTGTTTGTCTCTTAATGTAGGAAAGAGGTCGCACCACGCCCTGACGGCTTGTTGTGAAGTGAGTTTCTCTCCAGAAACCACATTGGCTTCAAGTTTCGTCTCGAGTGATTCCGCTGTCTTCCTTCGTCATTTATAACAGTGGTATCAGTCTGTGATCATCAGCCGGAAGCTGGAACAGCTTACCGCTTGCGTGTCAACAAGGATTGCGGGAGGAGGAAATGGCATTTATACCGCATCCTCTCCGATTATTAGGATCAAATGTCGTGCATGCTGGTGTATTTCTTTCCCTCTAAAATTTTCGAGTATGTGCGTATTTAGTTACCATAACGTTTCTGCTGAAAGATATCTGCCAGAAAATTGGTCCGTCAAAAAGATCTGACTTCCGGGCAATTTTATTCTTGAACCTGATATTGCTCAATAGGAAAAGCGTAACTGGAGCAAAACAACTATATTTGTATGTAATTATTTGTAACCATATTTTTAACCATATTTTTAACCATATTTGTAACCATATTTTTAACTATATTTGTAACTATATTTGTAACTATATTTTTAACTATATTTGTAACTATATTTGTAACCATATTTGTAACTATATTTGTAACTATATTTGTAACCATATTTGTAACCATATTTTTAACCATATTTGTAACCATATTTTTAACTATATTTGTAACTATATTTGTAACCATATTTTCAACTATATTTTTAACCATATTTGTAACCATATTTGTAACCATATTTTTAACTACATTTTTAACCATATTTTTAACCATATTTGTAACCTCGTTTGTTGATTAGGGGAAACTTTCATAGGATCTGCAGGTGCATGCGGCATGGGCATGGACGTTTTTTATATTGTTTTACATTGTGATTGTGAATCCACTACATGAGTTGACCTCCTCGAAATCTGCTAAACCAATCATCGCCGCGATATGCCTGCAAGCAGTGGCGAAGACGACATCGCCCGTTTTGAGCCACTCTTGGCTAGAACTTGCCACTGCTTTCTTCTGACTGTTTGATTTAATGCCCGGCCCAACGGAAAAATGAGATTGAGCAAGCTGCTCTAAATTCCGCCAAAATAAACAAATTCGATCAATCGATCAATGGAGAAAAGGATGCATGGCCAGCTGTGGTCAGAAGCGCGTGCGCGCGGCGACTTAATTCGGCTCGAACTCGGAGCACCCTTTTTGGCTTGAAGTCTGGCATGTGTTTACCTGCGGAATGGAAAAGACGATCGCGGCGAGCCAGGCGACGATGAGGAAGATCCGCATCCGCTGGAGCTGGCCGGTGATCCTTAGCGGCCACAGCACAACGTAACATCGATCAATCGACATTGCCAGCACAACAAAAGCCTCCAGGTAAAGGCCGAGCGTCTTGGTGAAGCTGAGGAAGCGACAAAAGAAATCGCCCGCCGTCCATGTGACTGTCGGAAAGAAAAGGCGTGATGATTTTTTTTTCAATGGCAGATTACAGCGCCTCGAGGTTTGAATGAATTGAAAGACGTGGTGCTTGTTAAGTTCATCGGGCAAGAAAATGTGTATCAAATTGAAATGGAAAGAGAAGGCCCTTCATTTCCTCAGTCACGTTGCGTTGAATCGCACATGTCGATGAATAATTCTCTTTGTGGGTAAATATATATAAAGGGAGATTTAGGAGGCTCGAAATTGGCTTGACAGAAGAAAGGTCCAACAAATAATGTCAGAATTCATTTTGTGGAGGACAAATCTTTCCTTTTCGCATACATTGTAGACGAGCTTCCTTGATAAAAATATTATTAGCTTAATACCGAAAGCAATACTAACAATACTTGCGATGATAAGCGTCATTGTTGAGATTTTTGAATAGCTGATGTGATCAGTCACATGTTCGTTTAACGAAATGGGATTACGTTGATTGATTAGACGAGGAGATACAGACAGACAGACAGACAGACAAGAAGACAGACAGGAAGATAGACAGACAGACAGATAGACAGACAGACAGACAGACAGACAGACTGATTAACAGATAAAAAGATATGCAGGCAATCTGGGGCCAGTAACCGGCAGGTAAGACAAATATAGGGTGGTAGATTAAAAAGACGGACAGACAAACGAAATGGCTTCAGCAAAGGGCTTACCGGTTAAGCGCCAGCCAAGCTCCATGGCGATCGTAAAACAGCACACCATCAAATCCGCCACCGCCAAATTAATCAAAAACGGTCGCAACCGCGACTTCCGGTCTGTATTGGTCAGCAGCGACCACAGGAGCGCCACATTGGCGCCCAGCCCCAGTATCAAGACAATAAACGTCAAAATCGTCCCGTTGTTGTAGACATTCACCAAGTCCTCATAGACCGTGTGCAAATCCTCGCCCCGAAAGTCCGTCATATTGCTGTTGGCCAGGAGCTTCATCAGAGCATCCAGCGCGCTCCCGTTCTCCAACCTCAAACTCAAATCCTCCATTTCTACCAGCAACTCCGATGTACTTTATATATATAAATATATAAATATATATATGTAACGACAATCACTTTAATCTGTTTGCCACGTAAATCTACGCGATCCGTCGTCCTGTTTGTGTGTGGGATGTGATAACCTGATACACAAACACACTTGCTCACTTCCCGTCAGCGGGCACAACACACCGACGCCCGCGGGATCATCATCCTGCACGGCGACAGACAGACAGCAAAATCGGAGCCGGACTAAATCGAGCCGGACCAAATCGGAGCCGGACCAAATTGATGATTGCACGCCAAATCACCGCGGACCCTTTTCCGCGTTAGTGAGCTAACAAAATAAAGTGCTACATGACTCCCGAGTCCCGACATTCGATACTGACAGACTGACGTATCCTCCACGGACCGCCATGGAATTCCATTGGGAATATGTCGTGCTCGCTAATTAATCGTGTTTAAGACGTCCCGGCTTTAAGACAAGTAGAGAGATACGACCGAT